>PYAF01003382.1:440404-468037 GCA_007407185.1 Glycine tomentella | reverse complement strand
TTTATTGTATTTAATTTATATATAGTTTTCTATTAAATTTTTTTATGTATTTATTGTTTTTAATGTATTTTATATTTTAGTGTCTTTTTTGTTTTTTGTTAATATGTATTACGTATTATATTTTGTAGTGTTGAATGTTTTTGAATTTAAATATTTATTGTAGTAGGTAAATATTTATTGTTAAATTTTAAAATTGAAAATTTGTTGTACAGATTTTGTTAAATTATTTTATAAATATTTAACTTATTATTTTGAAAATATTATTAATTAAGTAATTTTTAAAATTTGAAATAAAATATAATTTGTAAATATTTATTATTTTAGTTATTTTTAAAATATAGGTTTTAGGAATCCATTATAATGGATCAGCATCATACGACAGCACCGGCAGCCACCGAGGCTGGATCCAGCGTTATTGACCCGGGGCCACCTGTACGCACGCTGTTGACATTACAGGAGAGACACGTTTCCACAACTGTGTGGAATTCTCAGGAAGATCCGACGGCACGCGATCGTGTGCTTAATGTGCGACATGCAGCTACGCACGATCATGAGGCCATACCAGAGGACATTCACCCGTGGCTGGTGCAGGCGGGGTTTTACCATGTTGCGCGTTTACGCAACCACGAGGTATCCATCGTTTCCAGCAGTTGATATAGTATTTTTAGCACGTTGTATTTACCGTTTAATGTACAATTTCAGATTGATCACCACCTTGTTTCGGCGTTGGTTGAGCGATGGCGTCCTGAGACAAGGACTTTCCACATGAGTATGGGTGAGGTGACGATCACCTTAGAGGATGTACACCATCTGTTGGGTTTGCCGACAGATGGTGAGGTGGTCTCAGGAACCCACGGACGGCCAAACTATAGGCAGATAGTCGGTGACCTTTTAGGGGTTCAGCCGAATTTGGATCGTGATTTACATGGAGCATTGCTGGGGCTGCACTTTTTACGAGACTAGTTCGGTGACTATGCTGCCCACGCTGCCACTGAAGTTGGACGTGTTAGGTACACTCGCGCACTGATTTTGCGCATCTTGGGCGGGACGTTGTTCGTCGACACCGCCTCCAACTTCGTGCCCGCTCGTTATTTGCTATTTTTAGACGATTTCGAGCACACTGGTAGTTTCAGTTGGGGATCAGCTGTGCTTGCGTCGCTGTATAGGGAGTTGAGCCGGGCTACATGTGCGTCCCGACGTGATATGGGTGGCTGTGCCCTTTTGTTACAGCTGTGGGTTTGGACCAGATTTCCCAGTATATCGCCTGAACTGTCGATCGTTCAGGATCAGGATGAGCTTCACGTGGAGATTTATGGCCACAGGTATTGTAATTTAAGGGTTGTACTTAATTGGTATTTGATGTAATGATTAAATATTTTAAGATAATGCTTTGTTGTCGTAGGTTTAACGTGTATACCACGCGTCAAGCCAGATTCAGTCACATACGCAGATATCGTCATTATATGGATGTCATGCGTAGGAGACAAGTTCGTTGGAGACCGTACGATATTGTAGCCATGGTTCATCAAGTGGATGAAGAGATGGCCAGACGCTGGTTGGTCGTTGCCCCGTTGATTTGTTTTGAGCTCGTTGTATACCAGCAGCCTGATCGTGTTCTGCGACAATTTGGGTTTGACCAGCATATCCCAGATGAGCCGATTAACTGCAGTGAGTTGTTGACGGTCACTGTCACCGGCAAGTCAGAGGTCGATTAGAGGCATCGTCATGAGGAGTACATCGCCCAATGGGCGAACAGAGATGGCCTCATATTGCAGAATCTGACTCCGATGAGGCGAGATGGTTATTTGTCCGTGAACAGTGAGTACATGCAATGGTACTACTCTGTCACACGTCGATGGATGACTCGTAGAGCTGCGTGCAATGTGCATGTGGTTAGTATTTTATTTAAATGCGTATGAGCTAACTTTTGTGTTATTCTTATACATGCATATTAATACTTTCTATGCAGACTGATCGTGCTGAGACTATTGTGCACATGACATCTCCAGAGTCGCAGGCGCAGCATGCTTTCGATATGAGTCAGGTCTATGACAAGGCAGTTCGTCTACTTGCTGCCTGTGATGACTTGGACAGGGTCGTTGATCCTGGGGATGCAGCAGCTCCGCATGTCGATCGTCCGACCCAGGCGCCGCAGCGGGTTGTTCGTTCAAACCGACGTGCCCGTCATGAGGGATTGCCCCTCCACCATGCCACACCGCCTGTTGCTGATTCACCCATCATTGTGCCCCCTTTGCCTCCTCGTCCTACAGGCACTTATGTTGCACCAGGTTACCCATCCGGCCCACCACAGCAATACATCTGGCCCCCACAGATGCAGCCAGCACCGTCCAGCAGTCCGGCAGGCACGTTTCAGCCGTCTCAGTACCCCCCTTGGTTTCCCATGCCTCAGATGTCGCAGCATGGATATGGTTTTCCAGCGTATCCGATGTATGCAGGCGGTCCTAGCTCGCACGTCTCATTGCCATCCACAGATGTCTATCGTCCTGCGCAACCGACTTCTGAGTCTGATCCGGTTTATGCCACGCCCATTGCAGCCTGGACACACCAGATGCAGTCGCAACCAGCAGGTGGGTATAGTCCCATTTCGGAATTCCTAGCGACGGCCATACGCAGTGATGATGAGGAAGATGAGGAGCCTGCTCAGCTGATTAGAAGAAACCCAGATAGGGGTGCTCGGCGTCGATGTCACCTTTCTCCATATGAGCATGACATTCGCCGATGCCGTGGATATCATGGAGACGGTGCAGATGACCAGTGATGCTGCTGTTATGTTATTTCATACTTATTTTTGCTTTCTGTTTGCGTGGACTTTTCATATCGGATTTGTTATATGTTTTCATTCTTGGATATTTTATGGTTTTATTTGTTGGTTGATATTTGATGTTTATCACACGATGGTGGATATTTTATGATTATTATTGGTGTTCGACGTTAGTTATTTTATCGAACTCATATTGCATTGACGAATGATATGTGGACAATTTCTTGCAAATCAAATATGAGATAACATTTCAAAAACATTCAATTGCAAAATAAAATACAATCCACGCATGATATTACTAGCTTAAAAACTAACATACATTTTGGTTAATACAAATCAATTAGGCTGGTCACGCGAAGGACAATTTCGCCGATTGTGACCTACAACCTTACAATACCCACATCTTGATCGAGTTCTGCTTCCTTCCCGCAAATCCATTTCATTACGGATACGTGTAGACCTAGGCCGTCCTCTTATGCGCATCAGCGAAATATCAGGGATGATCGGTGGCTGTCCAGTGGGTGGTATGAAATCCTCATTTCCAATTGGAAACCACGACGCTGAATACACTTGAGACTGATACGCGACACTAAAAATAGGGTCTATATATTGGCTAGCATCGGCATGTATAGACCGACAAGCTGCAACGACGTGACTACATGGGAACCTGAATGCAGTGAACTCACCACACTGACATTTTCTTTTCGATAACGACACCCACCATTTCTTCCCTGACTGATGCGTACGGATGTTGTACGATTCTTCAACCTCAAATCTTGTGTGTAGTGCATCATAGGCAGTGACTGAATGAGTTGCCGATCTATCTATCCTGGTCAAATATTTTTGCCATGCTACTTTTGCAAATTGGTTTCCTCTTTCCACCTCTTCAACAGCCTCCTGACGGTGATGCAAAAAATATGTCGCTAGTCTTGCGTATGTGAATCGTACAATTGACGTGATCGGAAGGTTTCTCGCGCCTTTAAGAACCCTGTTGAACACCTCAGATAGATTTGTTGTCATATGGCCAAACCTTCGTCCGTCCTCATCATAAGCTAGACTCCACTTCTCCTTTGGGATTCTATCAATCCTCGCAGCTATTTCAGGACTTGCTTCTTTGAATTTGTCTAAGTCGACATCAAAATCTAATCGACAGGCTGTGTAACCTACATATACAAACATCAAGTAAATACTATGCAATAATGCGGGTATGGATGATCTACATGTAAATAACGTTGCTTACCTAACTTCATCAATTGTTTCTTCAACATCATATTCTTGAACCTGTGATTGAAGTTGCTTGCCAAATGCCGAATGCAAAAAACATGGTATGCCCTGGGTGGTTGCCATCCCAGTTCTGCGTTGTTCACCGCCGCCAGAATGCCAGCATGTCGATCGAAAATTAGACATATACCATTTTTCTGCGTCACATGAATACGGACTAGTGCCAAAAACCACGACCAATTGTCAATATTCTCTGTGGAGACAATCGCAAATGCAATTGGCAGGATGTAATTGTTGGCATCAACTGATGTTGCAATCAACAATGTTCCACGATATTTCCCATACAAATGGGTACCGTCGATGTTGATAATGGGCTTACAAAAGTTAAAACCATCACAACACTGCTTGAATGTCCAGAACACCCTGTTAAATACCCTTACACTGTCATCGAGTTCACCTTCGACAAAATGATCCATTGCTTCCAACTTATAGGCAAACCCATGAGCAAAATTGACCATGTAACCCAACCACCTAGGCAGGAACGCGTACGACTCATCCCAATCCCCAAATACCTTGACAATAGCCTTTTGCTTTGCTTTCCAAGCCTTCCTGTATGAAATGTGAAAACCCAACATGGACGAAATCCTTTCCTGAATTAACCCAATTTTAACACTGGGGTCTTCACGAATCATTTCTGCATTTCATCAAACAATAACATGTTCATTACTTTTGCAACAACAAAGACATTAAGAAATTTAAAAAAAAATTACTTACCAAGGATCACAGAAGATATGAAATTAGAGTCAAGTTGATTGTGGTCTTGAGACAGATTATAACCAGCACACGTGTGTTGGTTGTTCCAGATGCCTACAATCCACTCTGTGCCATCCTTTATTTGGTATGCCCTCATTCTCCACACACAACTGTCATTATGATTCTGACAAACCATTATAAGTCTTTTCGTATCACTTTTCGCAACTACGGTTGTGCGATGCTCACCCATGCAATAGTGCTTTATTGCCATTTGCACATCCAACTTGCTTCCAAACACTTGACCCTTATACAACTCTTGACCTATTTCCCAATTAGGTACTTGCGCTCCTTCCATGTCATCTACCTCCTCATCTGGTTGAGACCAATTAATATTCGTGTAATGCCTAATGTTGGACCAAAATGCTACATTGGCCTCTGCTGTATAATAACACATTTATATGTTAAACTGCCCAAACATTTTAACACTACTAATAAGCACATGGTTTTGCATTCATACCTGCAACCGGAAGCGGACCTTGCATTCCGACAATGCCCGGAGAAGGCATAGCAAAATCACGATCGAAATCACCGTTTACATCCGTATCTGAGGAGTCAGTATCTGGAACAACACCTTCATCAACCTCTTCTTCGGAACTCTCCATTGGCATATATGGCTGCTCACCAGCTACAGTTTCTGCATCTTCCTCGAAATCTTGTGTTGGTTGCATTGCTGGAGGTGGTGACAATGATACATCTCTATCTTCCGAATTCAACATTGGCTATACATTAAGGTCAAGCAAACCAACGTTTCGTACAACATTACGACTGCTTGACTGTCCACCACAATTCACTTCAGCATACAATTCTATAAATCTCGGATCTCCTCCGTCGGATACGCATGCATCTGTAACTAACGACAAATCATCATCATCCACAACATCCACACCAACCCATTGCACCGGGTTGCCGGACGCACATCGAGCACTCAATTGAGACACAAACTGACCTCGTCGTAATCTCAACTTCTTATATATGATTTTCATCAAATCATCATAGCTGCACCCGGGAGGCATACGAAACATTTTGCTTTCTCCTTCAAATATTGGACCATTTGGTCCAATATATTTTCTCCCATTGAAGTATACAATGGTAATCAAACCATTTCTACTAGCACTCATCTTACAAAAGCTTTCAAATACATATGACCGTTCAAATTTTCTCAAAAATGTCTCAGCAGAAATATGGTGGGGGTGGGGTTAAATAGGGGGTGCCAGTAGTAATTCACTAGCTGGGCTAGCAAATTATGACACGTAATTCGCTAGTGGGGCCAGCGAATTAGGTGTCATAATTCGCTAAGCCCCCTAGCGAATTATAGGGGAGTCGCCACATGGCCTGCTGTGTCAGTGGGACAGACTGACGGTCGACCACGTAATTTGCTGGGGAGGGTAGCGAATTACGTGGCCACTATTCTTGCGTCACATCAGCGCGCATAATTCGCTACCAGGGCCAGCAAATTATGCCGCGTGGCAGTTTGGTATACATTTTCCCTGGCGTGGCATTTAGGCAATTTTTTTTTTAAATGTGTCAGATTGGTCAATGTCTCCTTGAGTTACTATGTTTTATCGGCTATGTATTATGGTTGCTTAAAGTTCTGCCCACTTTAGTTAGAGCATCTCCAATATAGGAGCTTCCACAGTTCCTTAACCTAAAGAATCCATATCGTGAAAAAAAAATTGCGTTGGACCAACCTTACGTGACGGAACTGTGGCTTGAACGAAAAGGAGTGGTGCTTATATAAGAAATTGCTTCTTAAACAATAAAATAACATTAACAGTCTCAAACACCCAGGAAAATAAAGAGGGAAAATAACAACCTAAAACATACATGGTTGCTCGAGGAAGACGACGACGATGACGACGGCATTGGCGCATGCACGCAGCCCGACAACGACAAGAGGACGCTGTCGTCACTCAGCGGTGATGGCGAGAGGACAACAGCGGCACCACACACGTGACAGGAACGACGCGAGGAGGTTGAGTGGAAAAGAGAAAGGAGAGGGTTGAGTGGGTGTGGGTGGAGAAGAGAGAGCTGAGCGGGAGTGGAAGAGAGCTAAGCGGAGAAGGAGAAAGAAAGAAATGTGAGGAGAAGAAGCAAGAAGGCATGCGAAACTGCGAAAGTTTCTGGAGTGAAGACTGAAGAAGCCAAAAGGACACGCGTGTGGATCGGGGGGGGATGGGCTCACCTATTGGGTTATAGTTAAAAAAAAATAAAGGCTGAAAAATTAATATAGCCGCTTGATGGGATAAAGGCTAAAAAATAGTCATTTGATGGGATAAAGGCTCAAAAATAATATAGCGGTTCAAATATAAATAAAATAGCCGTTAATATAGCCAAAAAAAAAATATCCGTTGAAGGTGTTGTAGGGATGGTTATAAATTTGGCTCACAGTGTTAAGTTTTTTTACTCAAAATTCATGCTTGTAATTTTTTTTCTTCCTATCAATCCTCAATTTTTTTTTATTTTCTTTACAATGAATCCCAATGAGTATAATTATCAAAGTGTTTACAATTATTTGCAAAATCAACCACCCCCTACCAGTGAAAATTTTGCAAATCCACCACATTCATCCCAATATGTTATGTATCTACCACTACCCCATACCAATAAAAAAATTTAAAATCCACCACATCCACCACAATATGTTATATATCATCAACCACCCACTACCAATGAAAATTCCCAAAATCCACCTCAGTATGTTATGTATCCACTACCCCACAGGTGTGGTATATGCATCATCCATCCAATGTAGAGTTACCTACCGGTGGTAGTTCTCAAAATTCACAATTTTGTAGTCAACCATCACCCCACACCAACCCAAACACATGTTATCGGCCTTCTTTATCCAATATTTCACCCCCTATCAATGAAGTTGAATCCACAATCGATGTAGATAATATTCAACTAGATGAGGGCAACCACAATGGTAGTGGAAAAAAAACACGTACAACATTCTCAATGGCAAAAGATGTCATTCTCGGTTGATCGTGGCGCTATATGTCAAATGATTCAATAATCGATGTCGACCAAACATCAAAGCAATATTGGGCAAGGATTAAAAATGCGTACAACAATGACGATGTGCATAAAAGTGGGTTATTTTGTGAAAGAAGCTTGATTCAGTTGAAATCTCGATGAAATAGGGTCCACCCAACAGTTCAAAAGTTTAATGGGTGCTACAAATAAGCAGATAAGCATAGGAGAAGTGGAAGTTCATAAAAGAATTGTATGACTAATGCCCATTTGATTTACTTGCAAGATACAGATAAAAAAATTGAGGTTGAGCATGCTTGGTTGTTGTTGAAAGATCAACCAAAATTCGATGCAGAATTTATGTCAAATACTTCAAAAAGAACAAAGATTTTTGTAGGTGGAAATTACTCGTCGTCTTCTAACACAGAGACACTCATTGAAGTCAAAGAATATGATACGCCATCGCCAATGTCTCGCCCAATTGGACAAAAAGCAGCAAAAAGAAAGATCAAAGGAAAAGAAGCTTCTAACAATATCGATTTATTTGGTATAGAAAGTGTATTGAATGAGAAGAATGCAAACACATTAAAACTTATTCAGTTAAAGGAGGCATAAGAAAGGCATATGCAAGATCAAGAACGACGCATGAAGTATGAAATCCTCATGAAGGATACATCTAACATGTCGGAACAACAATGCCAAAACCACGAAAAGTATTGTGACCATATTAGGAAAAAACTATTCAATTAAAAGTTTAGTCCCTATGTTCAAATTAGTGCTTATTCAGTTACTTTGTATGCTATATTCAAAATTTTAGATTATGAAAGTAGCCATTATAAAACTAGTCGTTGGAAACTAGCCGTTATAAAACTAGCCGTTGAAAATGAAGCTATATAAATGTCTAATGTTTAATCATTTTCACATGTTCAAATACAAATTATGCAATATTTCTCTCTCATTTCAAACACTTCAAATACCATATAATGGATCCAAACATCGATTTAGATGAAGTTTTAGATCAAATGATAATGAGAAATGGAAGACAACACCAAGGAAGAAATCATTAGGTTGATACTTCAGAGCCAACAACAACTACATGGCAACACCGTCGGGCGTATGCAAAGAAGAGTGGTACATTGGAATTGTGAAAAAGGTCATGATCGATTGTTCAATGACTACTTCTCAGTAAATCCTGTGTACACATAGATTCAGTTCCAACAAAGATTTCTTATGCGAAGGCATGTGTTTCTTCGTATTGTAGATGTGCTCAGCAATCATGATTAGTACTTTCTAACGAGATTCGATGCACTGGGTCAAAAAGGACTATTTCCATTACAAAAGTGCACAGTTGCACTTCGTATATTGGCTTATGGCTCACCTACTGACAGCATGGACGAATATGTTCGAATTGGTGAAACAACTGCGATAGAATGCTTGGAGCGATTAGTATCAAGCATCTGCAAGTACTTGAGGAGACCAAGTAACGAAGATATAAAATGACTACTACAGCTGGGAGCGGCACACGAATTTTCAGGTTTGTTAGGTTCCATCGATTGTATGCACTGGGAATGAAAAAATTGTCCAGTTACATGGAAAGGTCAATTTTGTCGAGGTGATCATCGCAACCCAACAATCATTCTTGAAGTCGTTGCATCACAAGAGTTGTGGATTTGGCATACATTTTTTGGCACCGTGGGTTCAAATAATGACATTACTGTGTTAAATGGATCTAATATGTTTGATGAAGCTTAGTCGACACATGCTCCCGCATCCCGCAGTGCAATACACAATGAATAGAACTTAATATAATATGGGATACTATTTAGCTGATGGTATTTATCCAGACTTTGCTACATTTGTGAAGACCATCTTAATGACACAAGGAGAAAAGCGAAAATTATTTGCTCAACAACAAGAATTAGCAAGAAAGGATGTAGAACGGGCATTTGGAGTGCTCCAATCTCGATTCGCAATTATATGTGGTCCGCCACGTTTTTGGGATATTGCTAAAATGAAGAATATTATCTATGCATGCATTATATTGCATAACATGATTGTCGATGATGAACGTGACACATATCAATGTAATATTGATTACAATAATGTAGATAACAACACGTCAACATTCGAAGTATCTTTAGGTGTTCACCCTAATATCAGATCGACATACCTTCGAAGGAGAGCAGAGGTTTATGACAAACAAAAACTCTGTCAACTCCAAGTAGATTTAGTTGAGCATATTTGGGAAACGAAAATAACAATAACTAAATTTATGTAATATTTTTTTTGAGGTCTATGTTTTTTATTTATTTCGATGTTATTGTGTTTAATTAATTATTATTATGGAAAATTTTATTTTATATTATTACGCAGTTCATTTTATTTATTTTAATTTATATTTATAAAAATTGAAAAAATGTTAAGTTTTATTAAAAAAAATATAAATATTTGGATTTTTTTGAGTTTCTTGTGGTTTCTTACATTAGATCAAAATATTAGATGAGTTCCTTAGGAGTGATATGACACTGTGAGAACCACAAAAAGTACTGTAGAAACTAAAAGAATTACTTAAAGAATCCAAATAAACATCTCTCATTAAAGATGCTCTTAGTTACTTCAAGTGTTAAATGGGTTGGTTGACAAAAACGTGTTTATCTGCTACCTTTCGTGCGGACACACAGGATGGATAAATAGAGAATTTGGTCCAAGAATAATAGTAGTAAAATTTAAAAAGGTTATTCAAAGTGTAATTTGCCACTTATTTTAATCTAAAATTCAAAATGTCAGATGACTTGAGTGGTAACCTTAATGTAATTTTAAGGACTAAAGTGATAATAAATAGTTAAATTTAGTGATTTATAAACATAATTTATCAAAAAATTACATATATTGTTATGTTAGACCAATTAATGATGTGATTAGTGACTATCATGTTTTTCATTAACGCTGCCACTTGATAATAAAAGCTAAAATTGTAACAAAGAAAAAATATAGAAATAAAAATGGTAAAAAATTTGTGTAGAACTAAAACTGAATTTTGCAAAATGTTTAGGAAAAAAAAGCAAAAATAACCCTTTAAGTTATTTTAATCTAAATCTAATTTATTTACTACAATTTGGATTGGGTTAGATTTCTTAGGTTTACTTTTGGGTCAGCTTCATTCACAACGGTCCAATTTACTTTTGGAAATTGTTACTTACACTCCTTATTATTAATTTGCTCCTCTTTTTATGATTTGTTTCCCCGAAATCTCCTTAATTTGCACTTTCCTTTTTGTAATTCTTTTGATCTCTTCTATGGATGATTTTGCACTTCACTTTTTATGCACTCTCTTCTCCCGCGTCAACCTCTAACTACCACCTCCAGCCGAAGGCGTTAACTCCTACAATCTGACTACAAAGTGGAAGTTCTGTGCTAAGTCCCACATCCCTTCTTCCCTACAAACCTAAGCTTCACTGACCCTGTTAACACCTGCACCATTGGCCGGGATACAAATTTTTGCACAAAGCCTAATAGCCACAATGGATGGCATAACTAAATATATCACGCACCAAGCAAATATATTAAGTAATTAATGTTGAGAGGAAGACTTGAAACTATGTCAAAGAAAATAAATAGCAAATAGCGAAACAAAAACAAAAAGAAATAATCATTATGGAATGTGTGCATAATTCCATGCATTTAGTCTAGAATATTATCGTCATTTGTATGAACATTATCCTTAATTTTACCAAATCTGATTTCTAAACTTCTTCCGCTTTTTTCTTTGACCTAGTTGGAGCTACTCTCACTATCACCTCCCATCTCACCTTTTCTGGATGCAACAACAATAGCAGCGTTGCTTTCAACCAACCCAAAGATGAAATAATTATTTTTTATTTAGTAAATATCTATCTAGCAGGTTGAAGGAGGGGGTGTTGAACCTGGCGGAGAACATTCACCCTATGGTATAAATCATTTGTTGGAGAGGCAACAAGAATTACAAAAAGGGAAGTGCAGTTTCAAGGCTATTTTAGGAAAAAAGAATTATAAAGGAGAGTAATGGGAAATGGAAATAGCAATTATCTTTATTTTTCTATTGTGCTAGGCCCAGGATGGCCATTAATGGTTCAATGGCCTAATCTTTGTCTTATTCTGTGAGTATGATGAGTTGGGTCTTTATATAATTATATCTTCATTTCTTTTCTGGGTAGTCAATAAAGAGTCCGGTTCTAACTTCTTTTCTTTTTTGTGTTTCCTACTCCTGTCAATGAAACCGAGACTAGGTTGGGCTTAATTTCTTAGAAAATTAATTTCTTTGGGATAAGCTTTATACACCCAAAAAAATCTAATACACCATTCCAATACAGTACATTTTCAAAAATATCCTCATTTTATTACAGGCTTCATACATACGGATTTGCGAATCCGTAAGAACCTTATCGATTCGTTAATCCGTAAGAACCTTATGGATTTACCAATCCATAAGTTTTTTTTTAAGTTATATGGATGGGCTCAATCCATAGTAAGTTTTTTTAAAAAAAAAGTTAAAATATATTTTTTCAAATAATTTAAAATAATGGCGCATGCATATCTAAACCTACAACCTTCACGTTATTAACGTGACACTCCAAGCTAATAGGTCAATTATGCTAAAAAATAATTAATGTTGATACATATGACACTAAATTTTTTTAATGTATTAATATACATATAAACTTACATAATAAATTTTGTAATAATTAATTTTGATCTAATAATTAAAGTATTTTTTCATATAAAAATCATAAATTTAAATAAAAATCACAAGTTTAATAAAAATTTGTAAGTTTAATAAAAATTATATTTGTATTTATAGGTTATATTAAAAATTATATATGTATTTACAGGTTTAATATTTTTTATTAAACCTACAAATTTTTATTTTAAACTATAACTTTTATTTAAATCTATGATTTTTATATGTAAAAAATACTTTAATTATTATATCAAAATTAATTGTTACAAAATTTATTATGTAAACTTATATGTTTATTAAATATGTATTAAAAAAATTAGTGTTATATGTATCAACATTAATTATTTTTAGCATAATTGACCTATTAGTTCAGTTGGTTAGAACATCACGTTAATAATGTGAATGTCTCAGGTTTGAGAGTATAACTTAAAAAAAAAAAACTTACAGTAAGATTCTTATGGATCGGGAATCCCTAACCTTCATATAATAACACGAGAGTACTTTTGTCATTTAAATTTTTGCAATGGTGTATTAGACTTTGGGATGGTGTATAAAGACAATCCCAATTTCTTTTGGGTATAAATTCTTTGCAAGTTCATCCGAAGTAATCTAAACATAATAAAGCATAAGTTTTTCCCTAATCAAATAATTCAGTAGGGATGGCAAAGTGGGCCAGCCCACCCAAAAACAGGTCAGACTGGCCCAACCCACAAAAAAATGGGCTAGGTAAGACAGGGCTGGATGGCCCACTTTTGCAAAATGAGCTGAAAATACTAGCCGGTCTCACTTTAAAGTAGGTTAGTGCGCCAGCGGGCCAACCTACTTAAAAAATAAGAATTATTTTTTTAAAAAAAGGTAAAAAAATTATAAAAAAATTCAAATGTAATTATTTATACTAAAAATTAATAATGTACTAAATTAATTCTATAACAATGATTTTTAATATAAATACATGTCTAATAGAAGCAAAAGCAAGCAGGGAATACATGTCTAACAATAGTTTTCAATTAGCTCCAAGTCTTAACAAATTTTTAGAAATTTGTTTCACAATAATACAGACAATCAAAGCATATTTGTACATGTAGTATAACTCATTATTAGGTTTCAAATATAAATGTATTAGGGTTAGGGATTCAAAATCACTCGCTTCTTAGTCACTCTCAC
Organism: Glycine tomentella; assembly: GCA_007407185.1. Classification (NCBI taxonomy): domain Eukaryota; kingdom Viridiplantae; phylum Streptophyta; class Magnoliopsida; order Fabales; family Fabaceae; genus Glycine; species Glycine tomentella. The sequence continues at coordinate 454,367 of PYAF01003382.1, read as the reverse complement.
TCTAAATCACTCATTTAATTACCTATTAAATATTTTATTATTTTTTATTGGTGGACTGCTGGCCCGGTGAACTGGTCCAACCCGTTTAATGAATGTGGATTCAAAATCTCAGTCCGATTCACATTTTTTTGTGAGTCAAATGGGCTGACTCATCGGACCAAGCCCGTTTTACCATCCTTATAATTCAGTAACCTATATGAATAAAAATAAAAATTTTATCAGAAAAACTCACTATCCCAAGTAAATATATAAAATGGCATGCATTTTCCGTTAACTCCAAAAAAAGAGAAGGGCCCAAAACAACAACAATGGATAAGGAAAAAGTCAAATATGACATGTAATACTCTAAAAAAGAAATACAAGTTTAAGAAATAAATAGAAGTAGGATACGTTAGCTCTGAAGTATAAACTGAAATACCTGTTGAAGCTAAAGATTAAACTTGTCAAAATTATGTCGACCCAGTTAGATTTGAATGGAACTCATGGAGAACAAATTCTATACTAATGGGTTAGATATAAATAAAAGACTATAATTCAAGGTGTCAAGATACTTTTAGATAAATTAATCACCTAATCAGAGAATCCTCACTCAAATACTTTTGGATATGCTCAATTTTTTTAACAAAAAATACTAATAACTTGTTAGTATAAAGTAGTATATGCATGTGTACTTTCCCTTAAAATTACATAGAAAACAATAGAAAATTTTTATTCTTTTGTTGAGTCTTTTCAAAGATCATTATTATTTTATTTTATTCAGATTGGCAAGGTCTTTTCTGTCTTTTCCTTTTATATATAGATCTATCAACAGGCAACCATGAAAGTGTTAGGTTTAACATTAAGTTGAATGAGCATACATTCCAATGCACAATTTATGAGTAGGAATTTGAAATTTTTGTTCAACGACAGCCATTTAGGACCTCCCATCAAAAAACCAAACACACTTTTATTCTATGCAAAGAGACAGGAGGTGGTGAAATCGTACAGGGTGTTTAGGTTGTTCATTAAACAAGCAAACTGACATTAAGCCTTTATGTTGTTGTATCACCATTCACTGAAACAATTTCTTTCATGTTCATAAACCAATGATAACATGCATTCACTATAAGTTTTTACATCAATCTAAATGACTCTTTTAAATTTTTATATTGTATACACACATAAAATACTGAGATGGCCAGGCATTTTAGTGAGGCTTTTGTAGAATAATGACCCGATTATGTCCGACACGGGTCTCATTGATTCGGCCAAGGTGACGAAGAACCTGAAGAACCAAAGAGGACACATGAATATTCTTAAGGGTAGCAAGAACCAAATTATAGAGACATTGCAAACTAAATATAAATTCCATGAGAGACTTTTGGTCAGTTATTTTTCACCCGGTTCGTATTAGGATTGCATCAGAACAACTTTCACTGTGGGGGATAATGGCATAACTACATTAAGATTTCAACACATTTGCTTCGCTAGTCTACTGCAACCATATTAAGAATTCATGCATTGCCTCAAAATGATGTCAATAATGACTAAGCATATAAAAGAAAAAACCAATTCACATCTCATGTTTCAGGAAAAGGTAAAGTTGATCATAAACTCCGAAGAAACTTGAATCACTTGATATGTCTTCCGATCCTTGACATAAAATTCAAATGGGAAAAACTTATGCTACAACCATGATTAAAAGTGAATTTCTTAGCTCAAAGATCTTTGGTAATCTTAGGAACAATAATAATTTTAAGAGAAGATTATTTGGAAGCCAAATGAAGAGCAGGCAAAAAAACCTAAATGGTATTTTTTTTTTCTAATTATTTACCGATTTAAGGTTGTTTGAAACCTATTTACACAAATGGGACAATTGAACACGTCTGCATGGGACGTGTTTCAACACGCCCAAATGGGACGTATTTAAGCAGCATGCAACACGTGGCAGGCACAGGTGGTGACACGTGACAGGAAAACGTGGCGCTGTGTGAATTAAAACTTCGGAAGGCCATAACTTTTGATTGGGATGTCCGATTGAGACGAAACAGGTGATCACGCGCTCGAAATTGAGAGGAAAAGCCCTGGACAAGTTCCGTTGGTCAAAAATTTTTCCCAAAAGAGGCCTCTAAGTGCCTCAAATTTGCGATTTAATCTTCAAAGCCCCAAAAAATTTCTTGTTTTTTAATTTTTTATCTATTCAATTAGTTTGCAAGCTATTTTTTATTTATCTAATTGCTTCACTTAATTTCGAGCGGTTTGACATAAAATATGCCTCCATTGGACATTTTTATGAAAAATTATAACTGTTCAAAGTTATATGCATCATCAATCGAACATCCTAGTCAAAAGTTATGGTCTTCCGAAGTTTTAATTCACACCGCGCCAACTTTGCCTACCACGTGTCACATGCTGCTTAAATACACCCCATTTGGGCGTGTTGTAACACGTCCCATGCAGGCGTGTTCAACTGTCCCATTTGTGTAAATAAGTTTCAAACAGTCCTAAATCGGTAAATAATTAGGAAAAAGATACCATTTAGGTTCTTTTGCCATGAAGAGCAATTAAAGAAAGAGGACATCCACTAACAGTGGGGTTGAATTGTTTAAAGAGTTGAACTGAACAGGTGGTGGCATAGTGATAATAGCATATATGGGTAGTTAGATGGGTTGAAATTCCATCCATAAGAATGGCCATCCCATGGTCCTGACTCCTGAGACCTTTGAGCAAGTAAAGTTAATATTTTCAGAAATAAGTGCCCTAGACTGCAGAAATAACAGTTGTAGAAACTACCATCCTTAGAAATAGAAATTACAGAATTATTCAAACATAACATACCACCATACCAACAACAGGTGGAAGTAATCTACAAACACTATATTATCTATTACATAAATAGAGGAAACACAGGTACTACTCTAAGTATATAATAGTGCCCTCAGTTCTATTTTGCTAATGTATTTCTATTGTGTTAAATTTGATATATTGTAATAAATTTTCTTATTATGCATTCATGTGTAATAATTGTTATAGATACTAAGCTTAATAGTTGACACTGCTAATATAAGCTTGGTTTTCTTTTCCTTTGCTAAATGCTAATAAACCTTGTCAAAAGTCACCACTTTAGCAACCAAGTTTGGTTGATCAGAAACCATAACAGTGATCTTTGATAAAGCCATGAAAAACTCAAGTAAATGTAGCTCTGATATTGTTAGGATCTTAGGGAAGATGGAGCAAAATGTATTATTATTTGATCACTAAATTTTTGCATCATGAATAACTAACTGGTAATCATAAGCAATGACAAACTTCTGAACTACAAAAAATAATTTCTAAGGAAAACAAGTTCTAATTATCAGTTATATTCTTTATCTTTACTGTAAAGTCTTAGCTAGAAAAGGAGCCCCCTCCTTTGATTTGCCTTCAACCATCCCACACTATGTAAAGGGTGAAAAGGTGAAGGCTAAATGACAATGTGCTTGGTCTTCCAGTATGATTACATCAGTTTAAAATTTCAAATAACTTCACCAAAATCACTTGTTTGAGACAAGAATACTCACAGTCAGTATTGCTTTTCCAGTGTTGTCAAGTTTAAGTGATGGTCCTTTTATGTCAGCTTCAAGGAAAAAGTGTTTTCCCTTAATCCCTTCCATGGTTGCAATATCTCTTATTTCCTGCATTATTAAGACAACTGAAAACCTTTTTCTTTTGGCATAAACTGATAGATAACTACAAAAAAGCATGACCAGAGGGAAAACCATTTGATGAGAAAATAGTTGAAATGAAAATAGAGGTTTCACTCACCAGGGCTTTTTCCCAAAGATTTTCTGCCAACTTCATGAACAAGAAAAAAATTTGTCAAGACAAAGGCAAAGTGCAACAAAAGTAATTTAAAATTAAAAACAAATTTTTTGCATTAACCTTCTTTTTGGGGGCAACTATAAGTTGAGCATTTGCTTCAGCATAAGACACCATATCATTGATCGCTGCATTCACCTTCTCTAGTGTAAGCCTGCCCCTCATGTATCTGTAACATCAGACCTGGGGTCAGGCAATGTGGGCATAAATCATGGATAGAGAAGTGCATGTTTCTACTTTCTACATCAAGACTCCAGTCATTGACTAAGTCAACATTTTTTTACACATTTCAAATGACACACACCTGCAGACAACCCTTAGATTGCTCCATCAGGTATAAATTTTAGAGCTAAATGCACAGGAAAAATGAAGGAGCCAAAGCTATGAAAACACTTTCTAATTGCAATTTATGCATGTTTTGTTGACAATCCATCTTCACATCATCAGATGTGTTATATGACATATATATGATCTAGCTGAATTCAGATTGACAATTTAATGAGAAATATTTAATTAATGAAAGTATACATAGTTACTTACGATGACAAGGAATCTAGTTCACTTCTAGTAACATACCACGTTGGTGGAGGACCACGACCTTTTTTCTCCTAAAAAAGAAAACAAAAGAAAACCTCAGACCATAACTTGACACAAAATCTAGTAATGATAAGAAAATGATATAGCTTTACTCAGGCCAGGGCAACAAATTCTCAAGTAGGAAACAGACAAACAATTTAAAAAGAACCAAACAAGAAATAAAATGAAAAGGCGTGGAATAGAAGGCAATAGTATAGTTCTAAACTATCAACAACTTGTGCTGATGTAAATATGTTTTGGAAGGGTTAGGAGAATAGGTGCTACAAGAGAAAGCATAGGTGAGCCTAATCCAGTTATTAAAGCCTGAAAGCATTAGCATTTTTCAAGAAAATTAATAGTGATAATGCATACACATAAAGTTAATAAATATACAGGCGGGGGACAGAGAACATGTTAGGCATGAAAGATCAAAATGACATTTGCAATAAAAGTATAAAACAGATCTCACTTACCTTAGGTACTGCTGCAGGCTCCTCCTCAAGCTTCAAGGCCTCAAATGATCCAGAGTCCTGTCCAGAAAATTCAGGAAACAAACTGTGGAACAGAACTATCTACAGTTAGGTATCTGCTCAAGCAGACATGATATCTCTGAAACTACATTAAACAAAGCACACAACAGATTAAATAGAAATAATATATAACTAGTTAACTACCATCTACTAGTTTCCAAATGTGACACAGTCACTTTATCAGCCATTTGGTAGGGAACATGAAGAGACATATTCTGCAGTTTCTTTTGCTGCCGCAGTGATGCATCGATCAGTTTCTACAATAAGGCCATAAAACAAAACGGTCATCAAATGAAAATTAACAGTTTAGTAACCAAATCAATACAACACAAACAATTCTATAATAAGGGTACACAGCAAAAGCTATACAAAAATTTGTTTACCTTTTCTTTCCCAGGCTATAGGGTTTAATCTTACCATTGGTTTAGCATAAATAATCATAGTTTGTTTCTTATTCTATATTCCCCCAAACCAATCTCCAAGGGTATCTCATCAAGAAACTTTGTCCATTGAAATAATTGCATAAAGTACAGAAGCATTTGGAAGATGTTATTTGGACTTATGAAAGTGCTTTATGACTTTTCTATTAATTCTTTCAAATCCTATTTCATTAAACTTCACAAAACATATCAATAAGCTCTTATTGTAGTTTATTTCAATAATCTTCTTAACAAAGATTATTAAGATAATCTCTTTTTAGCTTTTCCAGTTGGTTTCCATCAAATATTGATACAAGTTATTACTTGACAAGAGCTTATATTATCCAACGAGCCACAAAAAAGTAGAAGCAACTATTTGTTGCTTCACCTTCACCATGAAAAAATAGTTGATTTTTCTCACCATGAATCTATTCCAAACACAATATAACATGAGCCACTCCATCTATTGATTACCCAAATGCGCCCCATATAATGTTCCCCGAATTCTACAGAAAAACAACATACACAAGAAATAAAACCCAGAACCAATTAACCGTCGATTACTTACTTATTTCAATTTAAGTGCCAACAAAAAGAGTAGATACAAATTGAAAGCAAAATCAAAAACCACTCATTCAAAACAACAAACAGAGAGAGTGCATGTGACGAGCGTGCCTTGGTTTTGGGAATGGCTAGTGCCTCTTCGCGCAGGCGGTCTTTGATAGCCTTCACCTGAAGCTCCATCGCGCTCACCGCCGCGTCCACCGCCGACAGATCCGCGACGCCGCTCGCAGGATACACTGCAAATTCGAGTCAGAAAAAACGCTTCGATAAATAGAAATATATATAATTGGAGGATTGAAATGAAATGAATTGAATTGATGGAATAATTCTCACTGTTTCGCGCAATGACGAGCTCCTGAAGCTGCGTTATGCGAGCGTTGAAGGAAGACATCAAGGAATCCAACGATGCCCCAGCTTTGTTCTTGTTCATCTTTCTCTCTCGTTCGTGAGTGAAGCGAATCCTTTTGATTTTGTGAAATTTGGATTTGAAATGTTGCCAGTTTCGGCGGCAAGGTTTCGAGTTGCTTATTTATAAATTTTCTTTTTCATTTTTACATCTTCAATTTTTGGGGAGTTTGTAGTAACTACTAAATTGTGTATTAGACATTTGCAATGATGATGTATGAGTAACTACCTATTTTTTTGTGCTTATGATATTAATTATTTAATATTAATTAGATTATTTTTTAATTTATTTTAATATATTAGTATTTTAATTATTATTATTATTATTATATAATCAATTTTATACTAATAAAGAAAGTTTACTGACAATGTTTAATTTTATTAATCTCAAGTAAAAAATAAAATTCTTTTTAAAATATTTTTATTGAAATTTGATATCATAAATTTAAAAAATCATCGAAAATAAAATTAAAAATAAATAAATAGTATTTTAGAAATAGTAATATTAAATATAATAAAATTTTGCTATAAAACCGAGTTGTCAATCTCTTTTAGTCCATTATTCACAATCAAGTTCGAGATATGTGCACAACAAAGCATATGAATATGCTCTCCTTCCAAAACTAAGTTATTCCAACATAATAGTCTTTTCTTTAAGAGTTGAATTCTTGTGTCATTTAATAAAGCATTATCAACGGTCAAGCTCAGAACGTGATTCAACCCCCATTCATTCAAGCACGGCTCAACAAATTTTGCCATGGCATCTCCCGTATGGCTTCTTACTTAGCGAAAATTCAAAATCTTTTTGTGCAACTTCCAATTATTATCTATAAAGTGAGTTGCCAAACATATGTAGCTTACATTTTGAGGTGATGTCTAGGCATCAGTAGTAAGACAAACTCTTTGATAATTTTGTGAAATAAATACTTCAACTTTTCTTTTATTGTATTCCATAGTATTACAATTTTACGGGATAAGGTATAATGTGACCAAATATTAAATTTTTGCTATAAAGTATACGAATACCTCTTAAAAGTTGGATGCTCTACCAATCAAAAAGGAAGTTCATCTTCAACAAACAACTTTACCATCTTCATTTCACACAAATCTTGGTCAAACTTGTCGTGTGAAGGAGAGCTAATAATCTCATTATTAGTCGAGGATGAAGTTATTTTTTACCTCTTGATTACTTTTTTATTAGGATTATTCGGACATCTAGAGACATGACAAAGCATTGAACTTGCTTCTTTCTCATAATTAATCACGACATCACAATACTTGCATTGAGCCCTCTTATCTGACTTTGGCTCTAGCTGATTGAAATGATTTCAAGCTTCTGATCTATTTTTTTTCCCCATTATGGTGAGGGGGTCTTGCAATTGTTGAGCTAGTGACATCTGGTGAAGTAGAAACTTTGGTGTTCAAGACTGAAAAGTTGGATGACATCTATATGGCTGCATTTAGATTATGCACAAGTAAGAAATTCGAATTGGGAATTCTACAAACAAAAAATAGCTTATAGAAACAATTTATAGCAACCATATTGTTCCAACTTCCAAGTTCTAACATATAATTATGTTTATCATGAGATTAGAATCTTGATTCTCTTACTAGTTCTTATTTTTATCATATAAATCAAAGATAAACAAGATGTACAACAACTTACATTCTATTCAATTAACTGAGTTATGAATGATATTATTGTCTGGTTACTTAAGAAACTTCTACTATGTTACATGGAAAACTCTTTCTATTTAATGTTAATTTGATTAATACAAAAGACTATCATTCTAAGGTGTATTGTCTTCATATTTAAAAAATGCGTAGTATGTTATTTATACTATAATATATATATATATATATATATATATATATATATATATTAGTATGAAAAGATATGTACCCATTAATATATAAAAAATATTATGATTTATATTGAAATTTTACTTTAAAGTCTCATGCAATGCATGAGCAAGTAACTAGTCAAGACAAAGAGAAACATTTTTTTTCTAATTAGGAGGTATTTGAAGCTTCTCTTTGAAAGCCAACTAATTTTTGTCCACTAGATTGATCTATTTTGTAGTAAAATGATACCTTTAGTTGTGACATTTTTATTTATATTAAAATGGTATTTTAAAATAGGCTAAATGCTCATTACAAATTAGTCTTATCATTAATTCTTTGGTGTCAGTTCATGTGTTTCAAATAGGATGTCAATTCATTGATGATTATACTGGACTAATATGTCAATATGTTTATCATGGACTAAATTATCATTATTGAAAGTTTTTACTATAGCATCCTCTTTCCATAAAAAAAAACGTGTTGACAAATTAATTATTGAACATTATAATTTATTGTCATTTTAGCCCTTCAAGGATATAACCTATTGACAAATTAATCTACAAAAAATAAAACACTTAATTAAATAATCTCAGACACAACATACTTATATGAATGCAAATTGAAGTTACAATTATCAAACAAGTTCAATACAATGCAAAAAATCATTTTAGACATGTACACTTGGAGGTTGAGATGGAATTTGATGTTAGAATGTTTATTGGTATTATAAGAGATTACACCATATTTCATGGATGCGATATTAATTGAAAAAAAATAATTATGAGATAAAGCAATTTGCAAACAAAAGGGGTGTCCATGAGAGATTTTTAAGGTGTTTAAATTAAACTGAATTAAATCGTTAGTAAATTATCAAATCGATCCCAAAAATCAATTAAATCAAAAATCACAAAAATAAAAAACTTAAAAAATTATTTTTTATGGTTTAGTTTGATTTTCAGTTATTGATATAAAAATCGAATAAAAAAACATATTATAATTGTATTATTTTATTATTGTATGTTTTGCATTATGTAGCTAATATTATTTTAATTTTTTAATGATTAAAGTATGTGATTTATAGTGTACTTCTTTCTATAAAAAAAATTTAATATTTGATTTTTGTTGTGATAATTAATAATTAGATAATTTATTACATTTCTTTATTTTATAATCAAGATGCATATTATTCTTTCATTAGTTAAAAAATGATGTATCAATATTCTTAAAAATAATGTTAATTTAATATCAAGTGATGCACAATTTATTATTATGTTACAAAAAGAGTTGATAATATTATGTTTTAAAATAATGTCATATAGGAGTAAAAAAATATTAATTTTCAATAAAAATATGTTAAACAAATTTTAATGAAAATAAAATTTATTTTTAAAGTATATAGCATAATAATTACGTAAGTTTAGTCAATAGATTTTACATTATATAATAGATTAAAAATAATATTATATTTAAATCAAACTAGATTTTTATTTTATGTTTGGTTTAAATGATTTTTTTATCTAAAAATCAAACTAAACCACACTATAGACATCCTTAGGAGAATTATAATGCATGGACCACAGTTATGAAGGATTTCAAATTAAAACCTTTATGGAGGAGTGTAGTTGTGGTAAGGTCTTGAAAAACAAGCAAGTTGTTATAAAATGGATTGCATGAAAGTTGACCGGTAAGTTAAGAATTCATCCAAGTTTAACTCATGTTGAGACACATGAACATAGAAAAAGAGACTATGGTCTACATATAAATGAAAGGAAAATATTTAGGACTTTGAAATAGGCTAGATTGATGATAATTACATTTGAGCTTCCTATTTAATAGTAGTAATTTCAATTTGCATACATGCAAGTGGGTTGTGAAGATTATTTAATTAGGTGTTTTATCTTTTGTGGATTAATTTGTCAGTAAATTGTATCTTTGAAGGAACAAATTGATAGTAAGTTGTAATGTTTAAGGACTAATTTGTCAGTACTTTGGTGTTGTAAAAAAAAGAAAAATTAAACTTTCAAAGCTAACAATTTAGTCCATGATAAACATTCTTAGTATAGTCATCAATGATGTGACATTCTATATGTATACATGGATTGCCATGTAGGCAGAAACATTAACATTAACAAAGAAGAGTTAACGGTATGACTAATTTGTTGAACATTTTACACATTTATAGACTAGATTTGAATTTCTTATCTTCAATAATCAAACTGTCAACGCTTGACACTTTCAGGGATCAAAATGGACATTTACTCTTTGAAATAAGGTATAGTTGTGACCTACATCAAACCCATAATCATCTTAACCCAAACATGCTTGATGCATGGCACATATGACTTGGACTTTTAATTTTGATCATGAATTAAATCTAAGTCCTTTATAGCCTAATTCACAATTGGGGTTAACCCACAAAAGCATGTATAAGTTGGGCTTTCACATGACTTAAGCCTCATTTTAAAAGTTTGAATTAAATCTAAGTTTATAAGCACAACCCGTTATATTTCACAATTTGTTTTAACTCGATGATCAACCTGACCCAAACATGTTTGATAAAATGTTTAGGATTACACTTTAAACTTTATGCAGAAATTAAATTTAGTCCTTTTTAACTTGATCTAGGTTTAGCACACAAAAAAGTTCATACAAATTGGGCTTTCATTAGCTTTGGCCTCATTTTAGAAACCAAAATTGAATATGAACTTTTTGGCCCAACTTGTTATAGCTTGTGCCTTGCATTGAATTCATGAGTAGTCCAACACATGAACTCAATTAGTGAGATGTAGGATTTAAACTTTAAATTTTAAGCAAAAATTAAATGTAAAACTTTTTATCTTGATTGAGTATTACTTCATACAGGCTTAGCCCATATAAATATAAAGTCTACACAAACCAAGTTTTTACCAAACTTAGACCTTATTTTATAGGCTAAAATTTCCTACATTCCTATTATTGTTTCGTGTACTTTCTATTGCATTTTGAAAAATTCATTTTAGAATGTAAATTTATATTTGAGAATGAGTTTTTTAAAATGTAATGGAAAGTGCAGAAAGCAACAGTGGGAGTATAAGAAATAACAGCCTAATTTATAAGCTTGAATTGCATTTATTTGTGGCTCGACCCACTGGCCACTGTATAATCCGCGACCATCCTAGCCTGAATTTGTTTGACGAAATACTGGCTAGACTTTTCACTTTTGGGAACAAATTAATTAAACTTAATTTAACCCTTTTAGCATGATTCAGTCATGACACAATGTGGCCTTGGCCTGCATAGATTTTCTTACCACAGTCTCATGTCAAGAGCCTCACATATTCTAATGAAGTTTTTTTAAAGAAATATTACAAGATTTATAATAAGTTTTTAAAACTGAAATTACAAAGTATATTATCAACATTTTTTTTAGTGAAAAAATAAAAACTCTCATGTAATGTTTGTACTCCTCTGAGAACATCAATTTCCGACCAAGTTGTGCTAGCATTGAGAGTGTATGTATGGAAGACTAGACTATTATACAGGATAATGGTCTGCATGCCACAGTTTCTTTTGTGTGTAATATAAGAGTGATGACTCTCACCTAATATTTACAATATGCATGGACTGGACATTCTTATTAGTTAGATATTTCTTAACTACTAGCCAAATAAGTTGCGTCCATTTTGTCAGAATTAATGAAAGTTGTGCCCCGCATCCCTTTTCTTGTCTTTGCCGGCAGTTTACTAGTTTGTACTAGTATTATTAATTATCTTCCATATATGCCAAATAGAATGATCAGAAGAGGCATAGTGAGTAGCTATGACGTTTAGAGTAGAAGATATGCGAAGCCACATATAACACATTAATTATTGTAATTCACCAAACAAATTAATACTCAAGAAAAGAAAAGGATTCATCTTCATATCTAGAACCTTGAATATATACCCATAATCCGATCCCTTACACCAAAACATAGTAATCTACCTAGTACACCTGTTTAAAAAGTTTGAGTGAACTTTAGAAGTTGGGATTCCAATAATTATAAGATTTTTTTTAATTAATTTATGTTTTTTAAGAAAAATAATTAATCACATTAAATATGTCAATTATTTATATTATCATTTAAAAATTATCTTTTTCTTATTTCTTTATTCACTTAATTAATTTTTATTAATATTTAAAGAGGGAATAATTAAGTAAGGATATAAATAAAAAATTAATATATCTAAAAATTATAAAAAAAATCTTATAAAAAAGATAAACAAATTTTTGAATTTTTTTTTCTAATTAAAGAATACGGAAGTATATAAATTGTTTTCGTTGAATTCACATTGGCAAGCATTAATGCCTATAAAAGCAACATCCATCTAATGGGTCAAAGGTGGGGGGTATATGTAAGTGTTCGATCTCGTTTTTTTTTTTCTTTGGCACTATCTTATGTTCATAATTTGAGGCAGAAAAATCGACCAACTTAACGGAGGATATTTAACTACGTGACACACGAGATTTCTCTTCGGGATTTCACCAATGGAAGTAACCTAGCCATGAGCTTGAGTTGAGACAGACAAACGCACTTCAAAAGGCTGTTTAGTTTAGAGAGCAAACTTTTACTATTTCCATAATATTGTTGGGAATGTCACGTTCTTGTTGTTGTCACCTTCGTGAAGACTAGAATGTGTGTGTGTGTATGTGACATAAACAATGCTTGTGCTAGTTTCAAGAAACTGGTTAAGTTACCCTTTTCTCAATCCCAATTGTCTTTATTGGGATTTTATGTTCCATCTGAGTTGAATTCATACTATATTCATATTGCTTCCATAGGAGACATACTTGGAACTGTTGCATCTCGTGTCCCTTCCCCTTTGTTAAAAAAAATATATCTATTTTATGTGTAGAAAGGATCGAGTTTCCAACTAGTACAATAAAATGGAACTTATCTATTTTGAAATAGAAAGAGATTTTTATAATCTCTTTCGAATTAATGAAGCTTGTTTTCTAAATATATATAACTAGGACATGTACTATATATGTGTAAAAAAATTATATTTTTATCTAACAATGTTATCATATAACTTAATGAGTTCACGGATCAAAAAATTAACTTAATGAGTCTAATATTAAACACATTAAATTATATGATAACAACTAGATTTTAAATTTGTGTGATGCACGCGTTCGATTAAACTATACATTTTTATATTTGTATTTAGTATTTATGTTAATTTTTAAATATTTAGAAACATATTAAATAAAATTAATTAACATTAAGAAAGATAATTAATTTTTTAATATATGTTGTAAAAATGAAGTTTATGATCATTTATCCATTACTTTTAATTTCAAATATTACTTTAAAATTAATTTAAAATCTATAAACTTCTTATTTGTAGTCATCTAAAAAAACTCCTTATTTGTAATAACATTTGTTCATAAAATATATTTTAATAATTATTATCAATTTACACTAGTGCAACTTTACACTACTATATTTTAAGACATTATACATTTGTTTGACTACATTATTATTATTATTACATTGTGTAATTAATAATAATACGTATTATTAATACATATATAAATAAATATTTTAGGATGTTATATTCAGTAGTTATATAAAAAAAATGTGCATAAATTATATAATAAAGAGTACTAATTAGTCTTCCAATAATGTTTGATAAAAATGATTAAAATCCACGGTTATTATAGAGTTTAAATTTTGATTGTTATTAAAAATAAGGATTTATTTTAGATGACTACAAATATGACTATTATAGATTTTAAATTAATTTTAAAGTAATATTTGAAATT
>PYAF01003382.1:427407-440304 GCA_007407185.1 Glycine tomentella | reverse complement strand
AGCTTAATTTTTTACATACTATCTATATTTTTAAATATAAGATTTTTTTTAATTACACGTTTTATTTTATAACACTCTTTAAGTTGTTTCTTGCATTCTTTTTTTATTATCAAAATATCCTTATTTACTTTACAATAAATGGTAAAATTAATAAAAAGACTATGATTGACAAAATTAACTAGAAGTTAAAAAAGCTAACTGCTAATACGTATTCGGTAAAACTAACAGTTCAATTAACTGAAAAATACAAAATGACATAAAAGCATTAATACCATGATTTATTTTAAAAGAATAATAAAAAAATTTGATAAATATATTAAGGATAAAAAGGAAAAAAAATATAATAAAAAAACTAAAAGTTAAGAGCTAGTATTTTACTCAAATAGCATTTAAAAAATATTAGAAGCTAATAAAAAACTACTAAAAAACTTATTTATTGAATAACCAAATAAGTTTTTATTTAGTAAAAAAAGTTAGAAGTTAACTAGCTAAAATGTCTTGTGATCTAACCATAAATTTATTGTCTATTTTAAGCAAATTGGAGTAGATGACTAACATATTAGTTTATTACTCCTACGTAGAAAGTTAATTAAGTGGAAAAATTGAGATGATGAGTCCCATATAATTTTAAGGGTTTTAATTTTAGAAAAATAATACAAATTGTTAAAAAAAAATGATTTTATTCACTAAATTAATCAAAATTTTTAAGGGTTTTAATAAATTAAAAGAGTATTGTATTAAGGGACCAAGGTAGTAGTTTAATGAGTATAATATTTATTTGACTTTAACAATTTTCTCCCTATAAATTTTTTTATTTGTTGTTTTAGTCCTTGAAAAAAATTTAAGTCCATATAATTTTTTTTACTCTATTATCAAGTAAAGTAATGAAGTTGATGACCCATTGACTTGTGACATCATCAAAAGGTTTAACAAGTTTAATTCCTTTTGTAAATTATGTTTTTTAATCTCTCATTAATTAGTCTTATTATTTTTAAAAAATGAAAATTTAAAAACACAATTTATCAAAATAAAATTACACGAGACTATCTCATCAAATGCATTAATGATGTAACAAGTAAAAGTAAATGAAGTATTAACGTTATTATATCATTAATTAACATTATCACTTAAAGACATAGACTAAAACAAAAACAAAAATCCAAGAACTAAAAAAAATATCTAAAGGATTAAAACTAAAAATAAGATATTTGATAGGGACTAATTTTTATTTAAGTCTATATGTTTTAAATTTTTCATACAAAGTTGATAATATAGATTTATTATAATAAATGGATGATGATAATGACACCATCAATAGTAGAGAGAGAAAAAATATTCTTAAAAAGGTATATATATTATCTTTTAAAAAAATTAAAATATTAAATTTTAATACATTGATTTCTTAAAGGAGAGTAGTAAATTGTAATTTTTTTAAACTCAAAGTAAATTCTAATTTTGAAAATAGAAGGAAAAACAATGTCATTTTTTAAAATGAAGCAAATGACAGTGCAATTTAATCTTCTTCAAGAAGTGTTTAATTTTTTCGAAATCATTTATTAAACATTATTTTAAATATGAAATAGATTAGTACAAATAAAGTGCTGTCCAATTGAAAATTTCATGGATATTCCCGGATAGTTATAAATTCATTGGTGCCTCTTTCATGTGCCCCGCTTATCTACTTTTAGTTTAGGTTCAGTTACTTGCCTTTCTTATTTGTTTCTTTTTCCGTCAACTGATAAAATATGAAAATATTCTCTTCTATTGTTAACATATGTTATTTTAGCATTATTTTCTAGCTAAAACATTTTTTTTAATACAGGACATCAGAGAAAACAAGCTCGCTCCGTTAATTTGTATTGTTGTGGCAGCAATTGGCTTGTAACTGTAAATTATTGATCGAGTGTTTTTTTAAAGGAGTAAATTATTGAGTTGCACGTGTGAAAATACATCCTTTTATGTTAAAATTCATGTAACTTTATCATATGAAAACATAAATCTCATAAATTTTGACATGACCCATGCATTGAATGTTTATAAATATACGAATAGATTAAAAGTTGAACATATTTAGAATATTCTAAAATATTGTCATTTTATTATAAATTATCATATACATAATTGAAACTGTTAATTTAGATAATTTCTATTAGAAAAGTCATATTTTTTATACAAGAATTTTTAAATATTTCACAATATAAAATCTTTCATATTATAGTTTATGAAAATTAATCTGTTAAAAAATTTTGCATAATCATATACTTAGTCTAGTAATTACATGGATATTTAATGTAAAGCTAGTATGGAGTAGTTAGCTTTTCAATTACAATATTATTTATTTATTTTCACTTTTATTCTTTATAATATTAATGATAAACAAAAATCCTATAAATAAATTATTGATAATATAAGCTTAATTTTATAAGATTATTATATTCTCTTTTATTTATTTATTGTATTTTCTTGATCTGTCTAAAATAACTTAAAAATAATTATTATTTTTGAACGGATGGAATACCATATTTTAGAATACTTAGCGATTATATATACATTTCCGGAGGAACAAAGAGAAAAAGAAAGTCGGCAAAAATACCAAAACCATGTGCGAAAGAAGATTTGTTGGACCTAAAACTATTGCTATCATTTTCCCTCATTTAAGAAGACCAACTACCAACGTCTTAGAATCAACTTGTGTTTACTTGGTTTTTTTTATTAACTGAATAAAACAATTGCAACCACATCACATGATAATGATTTGAGTACGTAATGCAACGTAACCTTCAATGCATCAATTGTATATGAATGCTCAGAATTTTTTTAAAAAAGGGACAAAGAAATAAATACAAGATTTTCCTACTCTGAATAGGGCCCATATATCCATATTAAGGAACTTGTTGGAAAAGTATCTAAAACACTAATGGCAGTCATACTAACTGGGTTGGTTTCAGTAAAAATTAAGGACTAGTCCCTTATAACTTAATGAATTAAAGTTTAAATTTTTTAAATAAAATATCTTGAACCTGATTATATCTTAATTAAAGAGGATAGATGTGTATAAAAAAGAAAAAGAAAACACTAATAGCCAGTCATGCACATAATTATAAACCACTATTATTAATTAACACACCGTGACCTTTGCACTCTTTGATAATGATCCTCTGCTACTCTTTAGAAAAGCAACGTTTGATGTGAAGTCAGTTAGCATTTTATCAGAACCCTTTTCATCAAACTTCTAGGACCATGAAGAAATTAATGAACTGTTTGACTTCTCAGGTTTTGCTCTCTTCCCGTTTCTTTATAATCTTAATTTATGCAAAAGAAAACGAATTTCAAAAATAATTATTATTTTAGTTTTTAATATAAATTTAATTATTATTTTTCACTTATATCTCTTATAATATTAATAATATAAATTATAAAAATTAAAAATATTTTTTCCATTTATTAATTTTTTTAGGTCTGCTTAATATATAAACCACTTAATTATCGTTGTCATCTTTATTATCTCCTTGTTGCTACATCAAATATTCAGTTATAAGAAGAGGGAATTTCCCTTAATAATTAGGATCATATATTATGGCTTTAAATTGGGATTGCAATCATCCTTTACATTGCAAAAAATTGTAAAAAGAAAAAATGTTGATGCAATTACAATTGTGGTTGTGATAAGGTCGTCGTGAGTCAAGAAACTTTTACAACCATGCAACTGCGATTGCTAATCATTCTCTTAAAACCATGCCGTATGTACTATATACGGAAAAATTAAGAGAAAGAGAGAGCATGACTCTTCATTTAGCTATTACCATGACAAGAGAAGTTATAGTGAGGATAATGGTATCAATTGCCAATAAATAAAGACATAGAAGACGAGGGATATAAATTATAGTCATGAGTAATTCTTTTATAATAATATAAACCATAAACTATATATATATATATATATATATATATATATATATGGAGTACCTTCTGGAAACATGTCTGATGTACATTATATTATATATATATATATATATATATATATATATAATTAAAAAAAAAGGAACACTGTCAAAACAGTTATTAAGTTTCTGTAGTCATACTTATGCTAGCGAAACTAAACATTTTTCAACTATAATGAAAGGCCCTTAATTTGTTCAATAATGCTGTTCTTTCTCTTCAATATTTCAGGGCTAATTCATACACTTCATTATTGTTGCTTAGTTGTGATGAGGAGGGTGTGTCTTTGGTGGCGAATAGTCCAAGTCAAACCCAGGGAATTTCTGACGAGGTTTCTTATTATTATTGTGAGGCACACGCCATGAAACTGAAACAAGAGGCTTTTGTAAAGAACCACCTGAAGCATTTTCAGTAGCTTTGTGCACCCTATGATGGTTAGTGCTTCTTAGGTTTCTTGGCTTCACAGAATCACCAACCAAGCGAGTCTCCGTCTTGTTGTGACCTTCATTGAGCTGCTTTGGATATCTAGAGGAACCAAGTCCATTTTTCTCATCACTCTGCATTAAATAAAAGCTTAATGAGTAATGAGACATGCAACTCTTAAACAAGTAACATTATTGTATTAAGAGAGTTCCTATGGTTCCAGCAAAGAAATCTAAGAGTTATTTGGATAACATTTTTCATAAGTATTTCTAAAAAAAATAAGAACAAAAAATGAAATGAATTTTTTTATAAATTAAAATAAACTTTGTAAAAGTCTTCTCTTTCTAAAAGTGGTTACTTGTAAATTAAGCATAAGTTAATTTTAATTTATAGAAAACTTATTTTTTTTTCTTGTTTCTTTTTAAAAAAAAAATGTTTATGAAAAAGTTTATACTTACAAGGATATCGAAGAATTTCTCTTTAAGCCATTACTATGATAAGAGAAGTTATTAGAATTGGTATGATATCCTGAAAAATTTTAAAGTTTTGGTACAATTACTTTTTAGGGCCAATAATTGAATGAGTTTGGACATATAACAAAAGAGAAAGAGAGAGGGAGGAAAAGTTTATCAATGTCAATACCAAAATTCTTAAATTTCTGAAGGTTACATAGAATTTCTATATATATCAATACATAATAAACAAATTATAGTACTAGGTAGTCTAGAAACCTTGATAGAGAAGTGGAATTTCTCTTCCATCTTCTTATTCAGAGGGCTAAGTTGCCGGGCATAACATGCATGCAATGAAATGCACAGAAAGAAAAGAAGAAGGTATGCAGTTGATGACATGCTATGAAGTCTGAAATATTTTTGCGCAAAACTTTGTTGTGGGGTGAGGAAAATGTAGGGAGGGTGGCACGAATATTTGTAGTAGCAAGGAAATAAATGTGCATTAAATGCAATATCTTAAGGAAGAACAAGGAGTTCTCTTATAGAACGTGGAGTTGTAGGGGGAGAAAGAAGTAAATGAGAGAAAATGTAGATATGGTGGCCACCTCTCTTTTGTCCCTTCGTTCTCACATGTCAATTTATTGGGTCCCAAGAGAGGGGAAAGAGAAGAAACACAAATCCTTCCTCAGAGATATATACAAGAGAGAGAGAGAGAGAGAGAGTTTGTGTCGAAAATATAGAGATTTAATTTTAATTTTGAAAAATGGCATTAGACTCATTTGAGGGGATATGTAAAGTGAAACATGAACCAAAATCAAGAATGCCACTGCCTCCCATATTGGTTCGACCGATGAACTTTTCATTCCCTAGCCTGTCTTTTTTGTTTAGGGCTCTCGAACAATATCTGAATAGCTAGTGCCCCCTAGTTTCTTTTTGTCATTTTTTAGTTTTAGAAATTTTATATATAACTAGTTGGTGCACCCGTGCATTATATTCTTAAATCTATTTTTCGTTATTTATTTATTCCTTTGCAATATTGTAAATTTGTTGCTTATTTTTTATCTTAAAGAAAATATATACTTCAGTTTAATATAAGCCTGGATTTTTTTAAATTATTACTATCAAGTTTATTGCACTGCATACATAAATATGATCTAAATTCAAGCTGGAACTTTATATTCTAATATTTATTTATATGCACAAAATTTGACACACCCGTGTTTTGACTTTTTAAATTTATGATAATATTTTCCTTTCTTTAAACAATTTCTTTATCAAATTGAAGTAATTATTATATTTTAATTTATATAATATATTATAATTGGAATTAAATATTGGTTTTTATAATATATAATTAATAATTAATTTAGAATCATATCAATTTATATAATATGATACAATACAAATGATTAAAATCTACATTACAAATTGAAATAACACATGAGATATAACTTGATAAATTTATTTATAGTAAAATGACTCTGTATACACATATCATGAAATACAAAATAAAAATCCCATGGGGATCATTCATATGTAACATTTGATTTGGTTTGACAACTATCCAAATTAATTTGTTCAAGCTTTATAGGATGATGAAATCATATTTTGTAGCCTTCTTTGGATAGATTAGAAATTTAAAATTGAGATCAATAATATTCATCTTGAATATCCCTCGTCCTTTATAAGAGGAAAAAGCCAAGCTCCATGAGGCAACTTATAATGTTTTATAACATTCCCGAACTCATGAATAAACTCTGCGCTTGTGTTTAATTTTTGTAGCTTGACTCCAAAGTTAGTACCCACTTCATCTTAAAACCAAACATATTTAGGAACCTCATCCTTGTATGATTCATAAAATGACCATGGTACATCCTTTTTAACCATGGTACATCTAATTATAAAGTTGAAGTGGACATTTTGTGCTCTTAAACGGGACCAAATGGATTATTAGTGATTTCTAATGAGAAGCTGAAATATAAATGTATGTTTATATCTTTTCATCGACAAATAGCATCTCCAAGCTAGTTTCTATGGATGACTATCCACAAACTCAGTATCCTATATTTTAGCTTCCAATGTATATCCTACCCGCCACAATTTCGAAAAGGAGTTAAACCTTGACGCCATACTCAATTCTATCACAGTAGTTAGAGTGAAACATCAAAGAAATAATTTTTACTACGGGTTCCAAAGAGAAAAAAAAAATAAGATGAAAAAAATATGTTCTCGACTTTTTAATAATAATTAACATAAAGTCTAAAAACTACCAAGAGAAGTAAAAGTGAAAGCTACAAATTCAAAATTATTATTGTTTTCCTAATAGCAATGTTAAATAAATTTCGCAGAAAATGTATAAGGATTCGACATTTTAATCAAAATAAATATTAATGTTTAAAAACTATAAACATGGTTTATATCACAGAAGTAAGAATGAAAGCTACAAATTGTCTGTTCTTAGTGTTTTCCTATTAAAAATGGAAAATTCCAATATGAAGAAACAATATAAGGATTCAACTATCATATACAGTTTACATGAAGAGGAAGATGAAAAACAACATATAGAGGAAGGAAACTTAAGGGAGAAGAAGATAACAAAATATCACTTTGTTATATAAAACAGAGTGAACCATAATCGTAAATATAAAACTTACAGGAAAAGGAAGAGGAAAAAACAAAAAAGGAAGGAAACTTAAGGGAGAATATCACTCTGTTATATAAAAGAAAGGGAACAATAATCGTAACCAGCTGGTTGTAATTAATATAGTTTCGGGACTATACAAAATAGGAGGAATACAAAAACGCAAATCAAGTTTCAAGAGAATAATACATCAATGCAATAAAGTAATTCACATTTGGAAAAAATAAACTGCCATATTTAATGTTTAATGTGATAAAAAAAACAGCATACAAAGAAGAAAGGGCTTTAAATGATGGACTTTTCATTTAACGTTATCAGCCGAATATTGGAATACGGAATGAAGCATTGCATGACATGAAAACCTATGGGAATATAAATATTTACGTAAAACAAGCGGCAAAATAACATGCAGTTTGAGCGGGAATGGAATAAGTGGAGAACTTCTAGGATTTCTAATAAGATATTTTAGAAAAAATATGTTTTTAGTTCATGCTTTCATGAAATCTTGTTTTTAATTTTCTGTTTTATATCATCTAATTTAGTCTTTTTGCATTTTATAAAAAACTTGTTTCTGATCCCTCCTAACAGATGGTATTGCCGTCATTTGCTACATGACAAATAGATTACATTGTCCTTTATCGTGTGAATTCATAGAAGTAACGCTCAATAAATAAAAAATCAAAATAAAACGTTAAAAACAAATTTGTAACAATTGTCGAAAAATGACTATAGAACACAAAGACATAAAATAAAGACCTTGAAAGTTATTATTCGATATATTTGGGTAAAACATATTAATAACTTCTTTAAAAAAATCCACATCATTTTAATCAATTTTTAGACAGCACACTTTGTTTGCTACGTCATACATAAGTTAATGTCGTTTGTGAGAATTCTATAAAAAATACTAAAAGTAAGTTTTCTAAAGTATAAAGACTAAATTGAATAATATGAAACTTTGAGGATTAAAAATAAGATTTCATGAAAGTATAGGAACCAAAAACATATTTTTTTCAATTTTTTTTTGCAACTTTTATTACAACTGAAAAAGATGAAATGAGAAGAGAGAAAAGTCTAGAAAAATAATAATAATGTAATGGTATAAATAAAATTAATAATATTAGCACGTGTTAAAAAAACGATTTGACTCTTTTAATTTTAACATAGTATTTATGGTGGAAATTTGTTTAAGTAATTGAAAAGTAATTTGTTATAGTTTTCGCACTTGATTCTTATTAATTACAAACAACTTATTTTATTTAGTGTGACTGAATCGAAATTATAAGTTTTTTTATATTTAAATCATTAGTCAGTATAACTTTCAATCTAAGAAATTATGAGATCAATCGAAAACATATGAGATTTTCATTTAATCATGTAGTATTGCATTGCCATTGAAAATAGTCATTTTGATACTTAGAATACATAAATGATTTTCAATAATCAAAAGTCAATATTGCATAGATCGAAAATACATTTTTTATCAATATCACCAAAGTGGTTTTCTATTAAATTTGTAGTTTTTTCATAATAAGGATATTTTTTTAAACAATTAAACATAATCAAGTTCAATTAGAAAGTAAAGTTATAATGTATATAGATTAAAAGATTTGTAAAGTAAAATGGTTCGAAAGTAAATCAAATTGAAATGTAAATAAAGATGAAATGACAAAAAAGTAAAGTGTTGTCGAAATGTAGATTGAATTGAAATGCAAGACAATATAAAAGATGCAGAAAAATAAAGAACAAGTAAATAAGTATGAGTTCAGAGAAAAAAATATAAAAGAACAAAATTGCATGAAATGTAAATTAATCAAAGTAAAGCAATTGTAGAAATTGTAAATTGCATTAAGATATGGGTTCTAACATACACTTCATCTAGGTAACTGCAACTCATTTTCCTTGTGTGACATGTTGGTGTAAAGGTTTATGGTTGATCTTTGTAACCAAGGAAAAATGACAACCATTTTATCTATTTATAATCTAATTAGACTCAATGACCGATTTACAAGATTCGTACAAATGTACAACTTTTTCAAACTAACTATCTACGATGTTGATGTAAGACTTAAAGGTGATCAAAACATGTTAACAAATAGCAAATAAACACATTTAGATTAAATTGAAAGCGAAAACATAATCGAAAACTAACCTCCGACCATTGCAAGCTCTAACATAACAGACCTTTGACGATTTTGGCTTTTCTAAACCTTCACTAACTCAATGCGTTGGTGTTTCATTTTCTGAAGGAGCAATAGGCTTAGTGAGTGTGACCCAAAACAATGAGCAAGGCTTCTTATATAGAACTTTACCCATCATGAGTTCAAAACGTGGAGAGGTTAGTGGGAACCAAAAAATCCACACAGGATCTCATTCAGAACGTTAGTATTGATAATGAGTTTGAATTGAGGTTGAAAAATGGACCAAATTCAACAATAAACTCCGAGATAATTGTTTCCACTTACTTTGAATGTAAATAGAGCATTGTTTTTTTTTTTTTCTTGAATATCAGAAACAACCAACATTCTCCCATGTATTAATCATAACAAGAAACCAAATATATGAATCATAATGCCAGGTCCTCTAATAGTGAGTATCATCTCCCATGTATTACAATATATCAAGTCTCTCAACACTAGCCCTTAACTTAATGAATAAATCACATGTACCTATCATAGTACTCTCTACATTTATCTAATCTCACAATTTTTAATTTGTTTTCCACATTGTTTCTCTACTTCATCTTAAAAAACTTTAAAGGCGTCCAAAGCTTTATCCTTAGAACGTAAGTAAAGATACATATATCGTGAGTAATCATCTATGAAGTTGATAAAGTATCTCGGACTACTTGCTTCCATGTCTGGACAACAAATATCTGTATGAATAATCTCCAATAGGTTCGAACTCGTCTTTGCACCAATTTTAAACTTATTAGTTTGCTTACCCTTAATGAATCCATACAAGTCTCAAAATCAGCAAAATCTAAAGTACTAAATACCTTGTCATATATACTAATTGCTTAATACTCTCAATGGAGATGTGTCCTAATCTCTGGTGCCACAACATAGAGGAATCCTCATTTACAACACATCGTTTTAACCCACCAGAAATATACATAGAATTATAAGCAACATCATTTTCTAAATTAATAGAGTAAAGACGATCATGTAGTTCATCGAAACCAACAATTTCATATTTATTCGATAAAGTAAAACTAGAATCCGAAAATTAAAATAAAATCCCAAAGGTGCAAGTCTTGAAATAGAAATCAAGTTCTTACCAAGAACATAAAAAGTATTTTCTAAATGCAAAATAAAATCACTGCATAAAATTAAGTTGCATGTCTCAACGGCCTCTACATGTGAACTCATCTTGCTTTCTGAGTAGATGTATTGCTCACTTCCCACTAACCTCCTTAGGTTTTCCATGCCCTGCAAGGTATTAGAAACATGTATTGTAGAACCAGAATCAATCCACCATGTATTATGGTTAACATTAATCATATTAGATTCATAACAAATAAAAACAAAAGGAGTATCTTTCTTTTCGAGCTAATTCTTAAACTTTTTGCAGTCTTTCTTCATATATCCCTTCTTCTTACAAAAGAAACACTTTGACTACTACTTTATCATTGGCTGAGCAAAAACCCTTCCCTTGTGATTAACTTGATTCCTCTTGTTCTTTCAAAGGTGGTCAAGTTCACTTCTCACCCTCTTCCATTAGTAACATTTCCTCCTCCTTAACACATATGGTCAATAACTCATTAACAAACCATTTATCCTTATGTGAATTGTAGGATATCTTAAAAGGGGTATAATGATGAGACATGGTGCACAAAAGGAAATGTACCAGGAAATAATCTAACATGGTAACCTCCAAGGATTTCAGTTGAGCCACAATGTCCCTTATGCGCATAATGTGATCATGCACTCCTCTAATCCCAGTGAGCTTCATGGATGAAAACATTATAAGGGTACTGGTAAAGGATTTATTAGATGTCATAATTTTCTCATCTATAGCCTTTAATAAATCCTTGACTTTATCATGCTAGTTAACAACACCCCGAATACCAGTAGAAATTTTGGTCTTTATGAATGTCATAGAAGGCAATTAGACCTCTCCCACTATTCATAAAGATCAATCGCATCTGGAGTGTTGGTCTCAGTAATAGTATGTAGTTCTTCCTTCCTGATAGCATAATCAATGTCCATCCATCCCAAATGAAGAAGAACTTTCTCCTTCCAAACCTTATAATTGTCGCCCCTTACCTCGGGAATGCCACATTTCATATATGAAATATTCACAGATTGAGAAACTGCAAACTTCAAAAACACATGCTCATCATCACAATTTGAGACTAAATAAATCTCATGTTTTGCCAATGCAAACACATCCTAATTGCAACTAAGGGGGTAAATACTGAGAAGATTTACACCCATGGGTCATAAGCAACCACATAAGTGAACTTGACACCACATTTTAACCCAAAACCTTAAGGCTCATGTTTATAGGTTTATCCTTCACTTATATGGTGTTCAACCTTCTCATTCCTACAAGATGTGGGACTTCACCTCACACTTGTACTCCAACAATCTCCTCCTCTAGTGTGATTCTTATCCACATGGTAGCCTCCCCCTTGAGTAGATATCATTTTCATCCACGAGTATTTTCATGGTGGCCATTAGAGCCCACATGCTCTAGATACTTACACTGTCGCTCCACCCATAGGACATGGCGCCTAAACCCATCGTCATGAAGACTTTCGATACAAGGGATTCCCAAGCCAAGGATCTACCATCGCCATCTTACTTGTCCGAGCCGATCCCTAAGTCGAATCATCGACTAAGATACCAATTGTTGTGCGTTTGATGGGGTAAACACCGGGGAGATTTACACCAGTGGGTCATGAGCAACCATATAAGTGAAATTGACACCACACCTTAATCCAAAACCTTAAGATTCAGGTTTATGGGTCTTTCCTTCACTTATATGGTATTCAACCTTCTCATTCCTACACGATGTGGTACTTTACATCACACTTGTACTCCAACAATTTCTCCCTCAAGTGTAAGTCTCTTCCACATGGTAGCGTCGCCTTCGAGCAGAAGTTATTGTCATCCACGAGTATTTCATGGTGGCCATTAAAGCTCACGTACCCTAGATACTTGCATGGCCGCTTCACCCACGAGACATGTCGCCTAGGCCTACTATCAGGAAGATTTTCGATACAAGGGATCCCCAAGTGTAACGCCCCAATTTACTAATCAGGGTCATTACTAACCACACAGCAACAATCAAGCATATAATCAATCAGAGTTTAAGCAGTTTGGAAGCATACACTAGAAGTGACAGCATCACAGTCACTATCATAACACTGTACATCATAATATGGTGAATATACATCATAGTTTCACTGTACAATACAAAACTGTACAAATAACC
>PYAF01003382.1:387676-427307 GCA_007407185.1 Glycine tomentella | reverse complement strand
AATCTGCTCTAGTTTACTCATATGGCGCGAATCGCGCCGTACCCCAAGCGGGTCGCGCCACATGCCAGAAAACCTTAAAAACTTGGATTTCAAGCCTCTTCCAAAGGACTCTAAGCTTGATCCTAATTCCTTAGCCCTTATACTCCAAATCATGCTTAATCTAAGCTTAACTACGGGATTAAAATTCCAGATATTACACCAAGCCTAGGATCTACCGCCACCATTTTACTTGTCTGCGCCGATCACCAAGTTGAACCATCGGCTCTGATACCAATTGTTGAGAAACTGAGGGATACATACTGAGGAGATTTACACCAATGAGCCATAAGCAACCATATAAGTGAACCTAATACCACACCTTAACCCAAAACCTTAAGGTTCAAGTTTATGGGTCTTACCTTCACTTATATGGTGTTCAACTTTCTCATTCCTACACGATGTGGGATTTCACCTCATACTTGAACTCCAACACCATATTTTATCATAATTAATCATACAAACATAATAAAATTCCTCTAGGTATATTTCATCACATTACATATGATTAATTAAAATTAATCTTTCTAATATGGTTCTAAAATTTAAATATAATTCTAACCAATTAAAGATATTTTGGCTACTCTCTAATTCATTAAAATTATATCCATCGCTTAACATTAAATATCTAAATTGTTCATACAACATATAAATATTTAATATTGCATGTTTGATTAGAGAAGAATAAACATACAATTTTTTGTACCAGATAAATATCTAATATGCATTCTGTAAATCCAATAAAAAGATTATATAAATTTAGAAAGCACACTAATTATATCAAATTGTGAATATGGCATAGTGGTGGGCTTACATGCTAGGCGTAAAAGGAAATAGGGTTTGACTCTGGTTAGGACCAAATTGATGGTTTTAGTTTTATTTTAAAGAAAAACACGTTAAAAGGTTGACAAAAAACACATAATTAGGTTCAAACTCAATTAGAAGGACTTTAAGGAAACATGCTCTACCGCTGCACCACTTTCGCTTTCGTGCTTAATATATAGATTGCATTGTACATAACTTTATGTGCATTTCTTAATTGAACACAAAAACGACCAAGTACCCCAAAAATTGAAAAATTCAAGCTCATGATGGAAAATAAGAACAAGCAAGGTAAATGCATAAACACGACTCTGATATCAAATGAAAGACTTAAAGGTGATCAAAACATGTTAACAATTAACAAATAAACACATTTAGATCAAATTGAAAGCAGAAGCATAATAGAAAACTAACCTCCAGCCATTACAAGCTCCAACGTACATAAACCTTAGACGATTTTGGCTTTTCTAAACCTTCACTAACTCAACGTGATGGTGTTTCATTTTCTGAAGGAGTAGTAGGCTTAGTGAGTGTGACCTAAAACAGTGAGTAGGACTTCTTATATAGAACTCTACCCATTATTGAGTTCAAAACGTGCAGAGGTTTATGGGAACCACAAAATCCGCACATGATCTCATTTAGAACGTTAGTATTGATAATGGATTTAAATTAAGGTTGAAAAATGGACCAAATTCAAAAACAAACTCTCACATAATTATTTCCACTCACTTTGAATGTAAAACAAAGAATATATTTTGTTCCTTGAATATCGGAAACAACCAACAACTAATAGTTAACACTTATATCTTCATGCTTTATCGAAAAATCGTTGATAACTGTCTTTGTGCACTTGATCAAAATAACATGTCTTCGATGATATTTTCTTCACACTGTTGAGAAGTATACAACTTCAATAACTTGTCTTCAAAAATACTCTTTTGCAAGCTTTGTCTTCTCGACTTATCATCGAACTTGATTAGCTTATGCCATTTTCGATGACTAATTGAACATAACATTTATATTATGTTTTTCAACTCCATTCAATCTCCATAGACTTTCTACGTTTTATACTCAGAAAATTTTACTTACACCTCTAACACATAGATTTTAGAAATTAAATTCAATGTATTTTAAAGACTGGTTCAAAGCGATACTAATCATCCTAACATAGTTTAATGTTTTATATTTTGTAAGAAATAATATTTTTGGTATTTTTATTGTAAACTGTATTTTTTGTCATCCTAACATAGTCATACTATCAATATTCCTTGTTTTTGTTAAGGTTTGAATCTTGTGAATATAGAAAACATGATTGAAAGGTGAGGTTTCACTAAAAATAGTTAGTTAAGTTTTTCAGTAGAGATTAGTCATCAGTTAAATTAATGGATACTTTTTACCAATGTCATGACAAAAAAAAAGTTTTAAATGACTGTGCCCCCTTTGTTTGTTGCCATTTTGCCTAATTCTTCAGAAATTTTGTTTACTAAATATTTTTATGCAACTTTTCTTACAACTAAAAAACGTATAAAATGAAAAGAGAGAAAATTTCAAAAAAGCAGAATAAAAGATGTCTCAACTTCATTGGTGTGGCTTGAAATTAGGTGTGATTAATTTAGTGTTACTAAATATATAAGTCACCACTTAAATCATTTAACTTTTTAGATATTTTTAAAATAAAATTTAAATTTATGATATTATTAATTAAAAGTAATTGAATTGATTATTTTTCTTAATCTTGATGAATTAATTATTTGTTTCTTATAAAAAATAGAAGAAGTATGTTTTTTAAAAAGTTATATATTAATAATAAAATTTCTTGATTAATTTGGTGAATAATATTTTATATAATATGATATTATATTATATAATTTTATTCATCTTGAAATATATATATATATATATATATATATATATATTATAAAATATACTTCAATCATAACTCTATGTTTTTTATTTATACATAACATTAAAATTGATACATTATGTTAACAAACTTAATATTGATCATGCAGTAAAAAATGATTGATCGATCAAATCTTATTTATATATTATCGAGTGTTATTGAATTGCATTCAGATTCAGATAAACAACCTTATCAAAATTTCAGGTAAAAGGTAGAATCGAAGATAGACTCGTTCTACAAACACCTAGCTAATTTTATTCTTTTCTAAGTTTTCTGTTTAACGTTGTTGTATGGTTATTTTAAGGTGCTCAACAACATCATATATATCTGAGTCTTTCTTGACAATTGTATGACACATTTCTCTCCTTCTCACTTTTTCGATCTGAAATTTTCTGTGGTAGGTGTGGATTATATGTGTTTTGCCACTCTGCTGATTGGTTTACCCCAAGCAAAGAAAATCCTATAATTATAGGAAGAAATCCTCAAAGAGTTAGTGCTCTTGTATGTTTCAGTCTAAGACATTGTCGTTATTGATTTTCCTACAGAAAGAGAGAGAGTTGGAACACTTCCATAAGAAAACCGGTTATGGAAAAACTAAGGACAAGAATTAGAAAGTATACTATATTTGGTATAGTTTGAGAAGGATAAGGTAGAGAGAGGGTCGACAATTATGTCAGCTCTAGCAAAATCGATGTTGTAATCTTCTTAACATATATAATATATAAAGAGAGACGATAATGTACTATCAAGTTCCTCGATCTGACTAATTTGTTTTGTAAACTTACTAGTTACTTTCCTTTCTTTTTTTTTTAATGTATTGTATATATTCTATTTTATTAATTCAATAATTAAATTTTTTAAATTAATTTGTATGCAAAATTTATATGAAATAAATATTTGTTGTTATATATACTTTTTAAAAAAGTATTATACATTATTAAATTTATTTAATAAAGTGACAGATAATTTTAAAATTTTATAATAAGTGTCTACTTTATCTACTCATTACTTTTAGTTTAATAATTAAATTAATAAATTTATCTCATGTGTGTGTGACAAAGAGAAAAAATCAACTTCTACTAGTGTGAGTTGTACTTTTCTGTGTACTCCAGTGTACATTATACTTATTCATACATTTGTAATAATTTTGTATATAAATAATTCACGTATTTTATTTAACCAATTGAATTAGACTCAATAATTTTATATACATGAACAATGTATCAACTAATTTTAGATTGTCATATTATTTTGTAATTTGAGTATTATTTATAATACAACGATTTTATCATTAATGTGGAGCTGAATTTAAATACAGAATCGCAAATCCCACTTGGCATTGGTAAATTGTTTTTAAAATATCTTCCATAGGGGCATACTGCATACATACATACGTGCGTCTTTAGTCTTAGCTTTCTTTCAAAAGTTTGAAAAAAAAAAAACAAGGCTAGAAAAAATAAAAAAGTGTATTAGTACTACATCAACCCCTGAATTTTGGTGCCATAGATTCGTCCACCCATAGCATGTATTTCTGAGCAAAAACCCTCTTCTTTGCAATTTATTGCACAGCTTTCACCAAATCTTGTGTAATCTTAGTATGTAAGAGAGTTAGTATAGTGATATTTTGGAGATTTTCAGTACAAATTCATTTTAGGAATGAGTATGGAACCTTAGTGGAGAGCTTCCTTGGCTTCTTTGTCTCCTTATGATATGTTTTGTTTCCATTTATTTTGTAATGATTTAATCAAAAACTTATGAACTTTTAGACTATTTAGTTTCGTTTTAAACACATGTTTTATGTTTCAATTTCATTTCTTTGTGCTTGATGTTATATGGGTGTGGTAGAAATCAGACGATTGAACCTTAGGGTTAACCCGAAAAAGAGATTTTGAGTTGAACTGAGATTTGGAACACATAATTTACATAAGTAATAGAAATGAGGAGAACTTGCAAAAGTTTAGATCCAATGTTAGATACATATTTCTTACAAAGGATAGATACAAATGTGGGAAGAAAGGTGCTGGGAGAAAGTAAAAGAAATAAATTTCTTACAAAAGAAAAATGATGGTGGAATGAAGAAGTGCAGGAGACAATTAAACAAAAAAAATGAATATTTTAGATCTTTGCATAAAAGTCTCAATGATGAGAACTCGCAAAAGTTTAGGTTGGTGAGAAAAAAATACAAAGAAAGCAGTGTGAGAAGCTAGATGCAAGATTTTCGTTGATTTGTGTAAAAATCTTGGGAGCAAAGATGGTGAAAAAGGTATATACAAACTTGCAAAAATAAGGGATAAAAAGAGTAAAGACTTACCCAAGTTAGATGCATCAAGGATGAAAATCAAAAACTTTTTGTAAGAGATGAAGATGTAAATGAAAGATGGATGAACTACTTTAACAAACTTTTTAATGGGGATGACGATAAAAGTACTTGGAGGACGCTTATGATGATTTGAATAGAAGATTTGTGCCCAGAATGAATACACATGAAGTTAAGGAGGCTTATTAAAGAGGATGAAGAATAATAAAGCTTTGAGACCCGATGACGTCCTTATTAAAATGTAGAGAGGCCTAGGGGATGTGGCAGTAAAATGTCAGACCAATCTTTTCAATAAGATTCTTCAAATAAATAAGATGTTTGATGCTTGGAGGAAACGTATGTTTATGCCTATTTACAAAAATAAGGGAGATATCCAAAAATGTACTAACTATAGAGGCATTGAGCTTATGAGTCATACTATGAAGTTGTGGGAGAGAGTTATTATAATAACCCTCAGGCCTGGCGTGGATGGCGCGGGTTTCGCGCGGATAGCACCAGGATTTTTCTGCAGAAAACCAGTGCAGAGGTGTGGCGCGATCAGCGCCATCACACTGGTTGGTGGCGCGAGTAACGTCATGTTGGCGCGAGTGGCGCCAGAGGCTCTGGAGGTTGACGCCAAAGGCACAAGGTTGGCGCAAGTGGTGTCAGACAACCCAGAGGACCTGTTTTTCCCTGGAGGTTGGCGCGAGTGGCGCCATAGTGGAGCCACAGGTTCTGGATGTTGGCGCGGTTGGCGTGGGAGTGGCCGGGATCGCGCCATGGGTTCTGGAAGCTGGCGCGATCAGCGCGGCAGCTCGGGCAGACCCAGTATATAAAGGCCATTTTACGAGTTTTGGCCCAAAATTTTCGTTTTCTTCTTCCTCCACCGACTTTCTGCCATTGTTGAAGCTCTAAGCTTCATTCCTTCACCATTATTGACCTAAAACCCTTCCTTTAACCTCTAATCTTGTTGAAAACCACTTGTGAGCCATTATCCTTCATCAATCTTCCCAAAAGCCCCAAATCAGAGAAATCTCTTTCTCAAGGAAAGTTCGTAGAACGTGCCCTTTAGTGGATGATCTTCCTCAGGCATTGAAAAGCAAAGTCCGGAGAGAACGTGCCCTTTAGTAGATGATCTTTCTCAGGCAATGTGTATGGGTACATATATTGTGGCATTTGCGAAACATGCATGTGGTATGACTGGGTAGCTGTGATGGCTAAATTATAGTGCAAACTTTGATATTATATGTGCATGGAAGTGAACCAGAGGGAGGAAACACCTCCAAGGACCCTGAGTTTACTAAGATTACTATCTCACCCTTGTTGGGGATTATGTTTTGCAGGTGAGGCTCAGGGTGCAGTGGATAGATCCCAGGGCAAGAGGCCCGAGTAGAGGGGTATAGTTCTGAAGGAAACCTAGGCATAGTGAGGAGCCTGTTGGCTCTATATTTTGGATATTTTGTCTATATGCCTGTATTTTGGCAAGTCCTGAGGAAATTGTATAGTTTTGAGAAATGTACTTGTATATTAAGAGAATTCACCATATATGTATATTATGTACAATTTATGCTGGTAATGATGGTTGATGATGTCATTTTGGTTTACTGCTTCCAACTTTAATTATCTATGATAATTGCTGCGCTATTCTGACATAATAATAATGTTAATACACCGGGTGCACACAGGGTGTTACAGTTATTGAACATCGCTTGAGGAAAGAGACCAAAGTTTCTGTAAATCAATTTGGATTTATGCCTCGAAGATGTCACATAGAAGTCATTTTCTTGATGAGACAATTAATGAAAAGGTATCAAGAAAGAAAAAAGACTTACATATGTTGTTCATAAATCTTGAGAAACATACGATAAGGTCCCAAGAAAAGTTTTATGGTGGGCTCTTGAAAAGAAAAAAGTACCATTAAAGTATGTAAATGCAATCAAAGATATGTATGATGATGCTATCACTTGTGTGAAAGCTTGTAATGGAACATCAATTTATTTTTCTATCACGGTAGGTGTACACCAAAGTTCAACTCTTAGTCCTTATCTCTTTGCCTTAGTGATGGATGAACTAACAAGATATATTCAAGAGGAAGTGTCGTGGTGTATGCTTTTTGTAGATGATATTGTGTTTACTAATGAGACCAAAGACAGTGTTAATAGGAAACTTGAATTGTGAAGAAGCACTTTGGAGTCTAAATGATTCATGTTAAGTCACCGAGTATATGAATGTGAGTTTTCACTGGTAAGAGATGGTGATCAAGACCTCGTGCATCTACTTGGTCAAGAGGTACCCAAGAAAGATTATTTAGATGCTTGGAATCAATTTTGCAAAAAGGTGGAGAGATTGATGAGGATGTAAATCGTATAGTCAAAGCAGTGTGCATGAAATGGCGAAGTACATCTGGATTGTTGTGTAACCGCAAAATTTCCCTTAAATTAAAAAAAAAAATTCCCCTTAAGACTTGAAATGTTATATGGAGCTGAATGTTGGCCGACACATAGGCAACATGAGCATAAAATAGGGGTAACAGAAATGAGGATGTTAAGGTAGATGTATGGTTATACGAAGATGGATAAGATAAAAAATGAAGATATTCGACGAAAGGTAGCAGTAGTATTGGTGAGTGAAAAAATGAGGGAACATAGATTGAGGTGGTTTGGACACGTAATAAGACCATCCCTGGATGCTACCATAAGAACAAAAGTTTGTCACCAAGAGAGGTAGAGGTAGAAAGGTAGAGGTAGACCGAAACTTACATGGAGAAAGGTAGTTAAACAAGACTTAATAGAGTGAGATATACATTGGTGGACGGTGTGTCTTAGGACGGAATGGAGCGAAAAGTTATAAACTTAGTGGAGGGTTAAACCTGTTGTTATCTCTATATTCCAGATGATCCATTTTTAGTCATTTTCCTCTTCATCTTCCTCCTCCTTCTTTCCCCTTCTTTTTATATCTTATTATTATTATTTTATTTTTTCAACATTCTCGTATCTATCATTAGATTCATTTATTATCGATTTTAATTAACTTTGATTAAAGGTGCTATTTATATTGATGTTGAATAGGAATGGGT
The DNA here is from genome assembly GCA_007407185.1 of Glycine tomentella. NCBI lineage: Eukaryota > Viridiplantae > Streptophyta > Magnoliopsida > Fabales > Fabaceae > Glycine > Glycine tomentella. Next base: position 419,174 of record PYAF01003382.1, on the reverse strand, counting down.
TATGTGCACTCTTTGAGAATCCAAGTGTAATGCACGAGTGCTTAATGAGTGCGCCTAAGAAATTAAGGTTATTTGCTTTGCCAACAAGGGGACACATTGCTAAGGAATTGGAACAAGGTTATTTAGTGAACTTGAGCATTGAATAAGGTGTAGTTGAGATTAAGAGAACAAGCCTAGGAGCTAAGAGTGGAGAGTCATGAGTTATTTTGTGTTTTTATTTTTTAAGTCTTGTGTGTTGATTTTGTGAGGTCTGAACTCTAATATAGATAAATTTAATTTTGACAATTAACCATCCGTGAGAATTTAACCTATATACAATTTGCTTTACTAATGTCAAAGATTAGTATGTGTTCATCCTAGTCATTTGAGATGATGATATTTTTCATATCACTTTATTACTTTTTGAATAGTATATACTAATGCATCAACACATGTCATAGCTAGGGTAGAGTACAAGGGAGAAGAAATCAAGAAAATAGTGCTAAATCTAAACATGAATTCTAAAATTTCCTAATTCTCATTTTCTTAATGTTTTACAGTTAAAAACAATAGTAATTTTTTCATCAACCCATCTTGATCATATTTATGATGGGTTAAAAAAGACGGAAGAGGATCCTCTCCCGCTCCTCGCGTCTCTAGCCTTCTCCAACATTTCTTTCAACCGTTGGATGATATTATTTGTTATCATAAATAAACAATTTTTAGTACATAAATTATACTATAATTAAAATTTTGTTATATATATTAATAAGTATTTTAGGTTATACTAATAAATATTTAAAATCACTTAAAATTTATAATAAATTTTTCTCTAATTATCCCAAAATTTATCTTTATATGCGCATTTGGACTTCTTAATTATCTCTTTCAATCTATCATTTTTCATCTTTATCTATAAATTGAATTTTAATAGTTTTATTTTTAAAAAAATTACAAATAGTTAATGTACATTATACCACAATTTAAATTATTTATTTGTAAATTTAAATTATATAAAAAAATATTTATCATGTCCAATTGTAAAATATAAATTATATTTTATTGAAAGGGTCTCACTCTCTAAATTTGGCATTTTAATTTTATAATATAGAAATAAGTTATTTATATATATATATATATAATTTAGTTTGAATTAATTTTCAAAATTACACTTAAAATTCAAATTAATACCGTTAAAAATTTGGTATTTCAGTTTTTTCTCATTTCTTTTAACTCATTAATATTTTTAAAATTTATATAAATTTGTAGTTTTTTTTATAGCTATTAATGTTTTATGATGAAGTATAATTTTAAATATTTTATCATGGAGTTAGAGTTTTACACAGCTTTAGTATATTTTCATGCATATGATCCATAAAATGCGAATGTCAAAAAGAAATGTGAGTCTGCATTCAATTTCTTAGTGTGCCATTTTTTCCTTTTGAAATAAGAATCATAAAATCAGTCTAACAAATTATGCTTATGCTGGAGAGAGCAAGAGGGAAAATCACGATGGACAGAATCCGAATCCAAAAAAGACAAATTGAAATGGTCAACAGGTTATAATATCCAGCCAACACATTAAAAGGCATGGGGTTACGCGAGTCTGTCTGTCAAAATCATAGGCATAGTGCCATTACAAGAAGTGAGAATAAATAACTAAATTCATGACATATGCAGAAAATAAAACTCACGTAATGTACACAAATTGCTGAAGAGACAAAAAAAACTTATAATTGTCAAGGGAAAAATTATACATATAATAAATTATGCGTGAAATTATTTACATTTCTTTGACAATTCTTTTATGAACAGCTACGGTTTTTTTTTTTTTACTTTCCACCACTAAAAATTTCAATATTACATGCGAATTTTCCTGTGAATTTTTATAAAAAATTTCACTTTCAACTCCCTTATAGAAATGAAACTCTCACTTTGATATGATTTGAAAAATTGATCCGTTTCGTGTCCTTAATAAAATATACAGTCTAAAAATTCATGTTATAACATTAACTTTTTTTTTTCTCAGATATTTTCTAACAATTGATACGCTTTAATAAACTAATTGTGCTACACTTCTTGGTAGCTAGGTTAACCCTTTCGCATCACTTAATAATAACTATATAAACTTTTTTGTGTGTGTGTTTTTATTAGAGTTTCAAATGAGAATTTGAATGAATCCAATGCAACAAAGTGATCTCTCAGCAACAGTATAAACTGTATAGCAAATAAATTGGAGCCAGGAAAGAAGCAGTGGGACCTACAAGAACAAAGGTAGAGGTAAGGGCAGCAGACAAAGATACATGGTCACATGGCCTCAGTGTTCCTCAATCAACGGGCACAGTAGACTGTTCCAACCGCCAGTACCGGCCAATTAGTACACGTGGCACAATCTCACGGACACATGGGTAACCGCTAAATCTCACTCAACTATGAAAAAAAGGTGGGAATGGTAATTCCCTCTTGCCGTATTTGATTTGATGTTGAATTCTTTAAAATTAATTATATTAAAATATTATATTTGTTTGAGGTGGTTTTTTCTTTTTAATTTTAAAATTGTTAAAAATTAAAATCAGTTTTTGTTTATTCTTTGTTTTAAATTTTTTAAAAGATGTTACAAATTGAATATATTAATTATTTGATCTTATCTCATTTTATTATGAAACAATGATAATGACAAAGGTAACGGGATGGGAATGGTGATGGTGACGATGATGACAATAGTAATGATGATGGTGACAATAATGATGGTGGTAGGGGTGAAGTGAGGGCGGCAACGCTGGTGGCAATGATTGTAGAATGGTGATGATGATAGTAATAGCAATAGAATGATGATTGTTGTGTTTTAAAAGTTGGACCAACTCGACTAGTCAGATCAGTTCAATTACAACCCAAAGGTATGATCTGATCAAGTTGTCTATCAGATCGACTATGTATTGAACCTAGAGCAACCTGGTACGACTCGTATGAGTTTGAGGTCAAATTGTTGACCCATTAACCTGGGTCAGGTCACGCCCAAGGCATGAAACATGCTGGATCATGCAGGTCAATTAAGGTTGGGTATAAAATTTTAATGTTTTTTATTAATGATAGAGTCATGTGTTTCAATTAGTGACCAACTAATTCGATCATTGACTTAGTGACTCAATGTCTTGATCAGGTCAATCACCGATTCGATTTTTAAAATTATGGGTGATGGTGGAGTGGAATAATGACAACGACCACAATAACAATAATGAAGACGATGGGATGGTGGTGGTGGTGACAACATTAGCAGTAGTAGTGACGATAGCAGTAATGGAATGGTATTGGTGGTGACAATAGCAATGGTGAGATGGAATAGAGATAGCGACGACAACAACAATGACAATGGAGCAGACAAAATGGTGGCAATGACAATGGTGGTGAGGTTATAGTTATGGAATGGTGAAGGTGATAGTGACGATGGTGGAGGTGACAATGGTTGTATGATGGCGGCGATGACAAGGGTGGTGATAGTGGTGTTAATTAGAATGTGTATTTTAAAACTAAAAATCAAATTCACACAACTTTTTTTTTTAGTTTTGAAAATGAATGTAAAATTGTTTTGCAATTGAGTTAAAAATCGATTCAACTTCATTTTTACCAAATACTTTTTGTTTTAAAATTACATTTAAAAATCGAAAATAAGAAACTCACCACCACCCCAAAAGAAACCTTAGCTAATGTGATTTTAGGTACATGTTAATTTACATGTATGGATTAATATTGAATAATTGATTTTAGGTAATTTTATAGTTAAATAAAAAAAATTATATTGAATTTTGTTATTAAGGTATTTTTAAAATAAAAACATTCAAACCTTTTTTTAACTTTAGAAAAAGATTCAAACGTAAATTATATTACCTTAAATTAATTTTAATTAAAATTAATTTACTAAACACCATTCGTCCAAACACGCATTTTAATTCGATCGTTCCTCACTATCCTTTTCCTGTATTAATTAGAGTTGATGAGACACGAGGAATGAAATTAGCAAAAATGCCCAATTTTGTCTTATGAATAACTAGTTCATAGTTAAGACTAACACATGATACTTTCTCATTTTGTCCCCCAACTAAATATCTTTTTATTAATTAGTTTGTACCATATCCGATTATTGAACGTGTATAAACATAGTTCTTCCTGACTGGGTGGGTTCTGAAAAAGGCTCAACTTTCCAAAACTACAACCTGATATGGTGACCATTGACCAATCGATCGACATTGATTAGATATGTTATGTCGACATGTATATTTCTATAGCCATTAAATGAGTATCTCTACCATGACTTAGACAAATCAATCTATTGAAAGTATTTGAGCTGACTTGACTATAGATAAGAACCAACCCATGCATAAGATAGCTTAATATGCATAAGATAGCCCAATACAATCAGCAAAAGAATGATTTAATATTAATATTCAGATTTAAATATGTTTTTATTTCTATAATATATCACTTTTTTTTATCTTTGTAAAGTTTGTTTTAAATGATCCTAGTAATTTTATAATTTATTTTAGATTTTGTTATTTTATTTTAGTGTTTATATTTTTTATCTATTTTTTTAGTCTCTATAATATTTTATTCATTTTGAGTTAATTTATTTTTTAAAAATGGTAGGAACTAAAAGTAAATTATTCACATATTAACAAAAACGATAAAAAAAAATATTTATATTACAAAGACTAAAATAAAATAATAAAAACCAAAATAGAAAATTTGTAATGAACATTTAAAAGAAATTATAAGGATCAAAACTATAAAAAAAAATGTGACATATTACAACAACCATAAATAATTTTTAACTTTAGTACTCATAAAACTTTTATCATTAGTTAGCCAATGGTAACTAGCGTGTGCTTTTTTGCTAGATGATAAGGTTCAACCCTAACTTGTGCAAAAAATTACATTTATTTCTGTGAAGGGTCTTAATTTTTCTAGTACTCTTTCACACTTAAAAATTAATTAATTGTTAATTTCAATTAAATGGTGTCCCTTAAGAACTCAATTTTCGCAAATTGAAACGTCATTCTCTTTCAATCTAAGGACAACTCCAACTGAGAGTTTTTATCTATAGGTAACACTAACACTACTACAGGCGGGGGCTACGACGACGGTTCTAAACCACAAGAGTGAGTTTTATGCCATTGGAGAGCAACTGTGTGAGACTCACTTATTGTTTGGGTTGCTACTAATAGCAATTGCAACCGATTCTCTATAGGACATAAGGACCATCTTTTATTTATTAATCATATGATATTCTTTCTCTCCTTAAAAATTTATACTGTGGGGTCCATTTGAAATTTTTTAGTAAGTTTTATGGTTAAAGTTAAAGTTAATTGAGTTGCTTAGAGTAAGAAATGTGATGTAATGTTATATATCAAAAAAGTATGAAATATTATAACAGTAGAAAAATTTATGTGTGTTTCATCATTGGAGATGTCCTAACATTTTCATGAAACAATTGATATACCAAATTGCTCATTAGACATTACATTACCTTTTGTCTCACCAATAAAAAAAATGACATGTCATATAAATTTTTCACATGTATTTTCCAATTTTTTTCACGTTATCCTTAAGGACATCTTAATGTTGTTCTTGTACCAAATGAGTAGTCACGTTTTCATGATAGATTTGAGTGCATAATTGGTTTTCATTACGTGCTCTTCTTCCTCTTTTATAATTGATGCCTTTGTCATATTTTCACCTCATTTGTGAAGGTCATGATACCCTATAACGATAGACGCATTTGCAAGACCACACCACCTTCTAACATTTGTTTCTCTTCTTCGTGCCCCGTTCAACCAACGTCCTTCACTTTTATCCTTACTCTTGCATGAATTCAAATACCTTTATCTATGTTAAGTCCACCCATGCAAAAATTATTAAGAATTAGGTATCTACTGAAAACTCCTTGGCTGAAAAACTCATATGGGCTTATTTTGATTTGGGTTTTCTTAGCACTAATCACAAGGTGTTTAATCAATGTTCTCCCTTGAAAACCACGAATTACAATGCCCCATGAGGGTTGGGTTCTGAGAAGAAAAAGTAGTGTGACAAAAATGCATATTGAATAGGGGAACAACTATTCCCACTGTCGTTATTTCCACTACCTAGATTTTAAAATTCTAAGGTAAGGACCAAAATAATCCCTATGCAGTTTCCTACACCCCACTCCAATCCCATATCTATTTCTCTTTTTTGGATTTCTTTTTGCAATTTTGTTGTTGTTGTCAATGGGTTTGGGATGTTGGGGTGGTTGCTATTCTGGTTGGGGAATGGGGATATTTGACGTCAATGTAAATACAATTTCTTGTTTTACATTGCTTCGAAATCTATTCTGAAGTTGTTGGAACTCGGAGTTACTTGATGAAGAAAGCGTGCTGCAAGTCGTTGAGTGATCCCACCCACAACACGCCCCCCAAGTCTGCGTGCCTCAGTTTGCTCAAGGACCTAGTGTTCATATTAAATGTCATTTTTTTTTGTAAAATTACAATTACAAAAAGAGGCTGAAATGGTTTCGATCCAATTCCACTAAATACTTTAAAAGAAATTAATTTATTAATGTAAATTTCAAAGTTAACCGAGTCCTATATTAAAACTATACAGTTTAGTTTTGAAGATCAACTAAGCTCTTAATATCACTGCCTATGTTTTAACGTTGATTAAGGGGTATAGTAATTGTTTGCTATATTTTGTTTGCCGGAAGAAAAAAAAATACGATTCTATTATCACTGTATAAATAAATCGTATTTTTATTATTTTATTTTTTTCACCCCTACTTAAAAATAGAAACACAATTTTATTTAATAGAATCATTTGAAAGATTAATTTCAAAAAAACTAACCAAGTGCTATTGCCAATGGTAGTTCCCATTAAATAGAAGAGATTGGAGGGTAAGAAGCCCACACCCACCCAAAAGTTTGGACTCAGCTCATTGCAGTTCTTCCAAGAATAAACTCAGATGCAAGAGCTTTCAATTCAGTCCTTTGCCAAGCCGTGTTTTCCTTTCTCACAATAACGAGTTTACACCTCCTATATTACACTTTTATATTTGTATATAGGCAAAAATAATTAATTTCACATTAATTAAAAAGTTAATTGGCATTATTTAATTTTTCTAATCTTAAGTAAAAAAATAAGATTATTTTTAAATTGCATTCATTAAAATTTGTTATCATAAATAAAAATGAGTCATCAAAAATGAAATTAAAATTAAACGAAAAAGTTTTAAAAATAATAACATTAAATAGAATAAAATTAGTCAAATTTATTAGATTTATTTAAGTCCAACATAAAAGACCACTTTTTTACTTATATATGATTTCAAAGAGATTACATAACTAAAAGAAACTTCAAAATCCTTAAAAGCTTGTCTTTATAATTTATTTTATTAATCATCTAAAACGCTAGCTCTAGTTGTTAACTTTCCATCATAAAAGTCTCCTATTATTAACAGGGAATTTGTAATCACTTAGTAAATCATTGAAATTAGAAGTTTATCTATCCTAACTAAGTCCCAATCTTAAACTAACCCCGCATTAATTAAACTCTCTTTCACCAAAATTCTGGAAAAAGAAAAAATCACTGGTGCAAGTGATCATCCGTTTGAAAATTTAATTTCACTTTGGAATTTATTCAAATTAACTTTCCAATCCACTTGAAAGCTCATCTTTCAAGTTATTAAATCTTCTTGAAGAACTATGGATGCATGTCTCATCTCTAACCTACTTGAGCAATCATCAGGAAACTAGACCTTTGGTTATTCAAAATTGCTAATTTGTGGGGCTTCTATTGTAACAGGAAGTAAAATACCTAAGGTACATAGAAGAGGGAGAATTCAATTATGATTTCATATACAAATAGATACTTCCTCATATGTAGGTGACATAATTAAAACAAAATAACAACAAACTTAACAACCTGGCTGTAATCCTATAAACAGAAATTGCAGAACTTATTCGCCAATAAAATTTGGCAGATGTTTCATTTTATTAATGCTGATTTTAGGGTTTTTTTTTTTTTTTTACCAACTGATTATAGTTACTAAGTTGAAAATATCGGTTAGCAAAATGAAATGTTTTAAGTTAAATTTACCGAATAGTAATCAAAGAGTATAACTCACTTGATTGAATAAGGATTGTAAACCCCTTTACACTGGTTTCATTTTTCATGGATAAAAGATAAAATTACCGAATAGTAAAATATAAATAAAACATGAATTGTTCAATCGCCAAGTGTGTAAATGCGTGAGTCTCACTGTTTAATCAAATACGTGCGCGAAACGCATAAATAACTTCTCTCCATTTCTCTTCATTTCACTCTCATGTGGAACGTATGTCTCTACAATTTCCGGTTATGGTTTTTCACTTCTTTATCATACACTACGCATTTATTAAAGTAGATAACTCATTTGGCACAAGCAAGTGATCACACTTATTGGGAAGACCGGATTGGGGGAAAATAACAAAATTCTGCTACCCAAATGTTTTTTCTAATGCCATGCCCTTGGTCTTCTTTCTTCAGGATGGTAGCCATCTAATGATATTTTAGAATTAAAATAAAGAAAAGCCTCCAATTCTTCCAAGTGTTATATTCTAAAAGGTAAATTATACACTAAATTTCTCTAATGGGTATTACCGTTACAGTCAAAACCACCACCAAAAACATGGAATTGGATTTGCTGCATTCAAGAAAAAAAAACATCTTTTGATTTGTATGGCGGAAAGAGTTTGGATTGTGCTCATATTCTGTGGTGAAATAGACATTGCACCAGAAGTACTTCAGAATCTATGTACTTGCCATATACACACACAATAAGTGGACAAAAAATACACTGACAATCACTAGCTGATATGATAATAACTACTCATTCAAAAATACAGATTGCCATAGGCAAATTACAGACACTATTTGACCCAAATTTCACTTCTTTGCAGTAAAGAAGTGCACCTTAAAGAATGGTTAACACCATTGATAAGAAAATTTAATATTGAAATTATAATAAAATACATGCACAAGAATAACAAACAATAAAATAGTGGTGTGGTTTGGATAGTATGCAAGAAGTCATAGGTTATAACTTCAGTGTCACCATTGTACCAAAAAACAAACTACAGGATAGCTATTTTAATCCTTACAGAATAGATATTTCATAGGTTATACCCTTTCTTTAAGGGGGTTAAATACCCTAATTAAGTCAGCTGGACTAAGTACAATATATCCACAATAATGTAATTCAAGCTATTAATGTTAAAAGTTTTCATAGTTCGAGTACATGAAATATCTCATGCTATAAGGAATAAAATTCTTGTTCAATTAGTTTACCAATCCCTCCCACAACTCACCAACTCATAGCAGCCACAATGACCAAACGACAAAACAGTGAGTGCACATATTGATCTGTATAACCCCTCCAGAAAACTTAAAAAGCAAGTCACTAAAACAATTCCACGTGCAGTACATGTAAGAGAAATATGAGTGTGCCATATCAAAAAGTAAACAGCAACATGTGCATGTAACAGCAATGATATACCAATTGCTTTTATAATATTGTGATTTCTTGAATGTTGATGCTGATCATATATCCAGCATCGATAATGATGAGCAAATCGTATATACAGATTCTTGGACAAAATTGGAGGATAAGAAACAAAGGAAAATCAAACAATTTTCGAATGAATCAATATCTCACTTCTATTTTCTTGTGTTAGGAATGTAACTCCAATCTTCCCTGTCCACAATAGCCTGACAAAAAAAAAGAATGAAACACCAAAAATATTAGCAGAAGCAAGGACAGAATACCATTGTGTGACATATGGTCCAGTCAATCAATAAGAAAAGGACAATAATGTCACAGCACAATGAAACCAGTAATTAGATCTCAATAAACCTTGAGCAACACAAAAGTAATTCAAACTTCATAAGATGCATGCCTTATCTAGCATTTACATTGCCACGACATCTATTCTGAAGCTGTTGTTGGAACTCGGAGTACTTGCTGAAGAAAGCGTGCTGCAAGTCGTTGAGTGATCCCACCCACAACACGCCCCCCAAGTCTGCGTGCCTCAGGTTGCTCAAGGACCTATTCATATTAAATGTCATTTTTTGTAAAATTACAATTACAAAAAAGGCAGAAATGGTTTCGATCCAATTCCACTAAATACTTTAAAAGAAATTAATTTATTAATGTAAATTTCAAAGTTAACTGAGTCCTATATTAAAACCATACAGTTTAGTTTTGAAGATCAACCAAGCTCTTAATATCATTGCCTATGTTCTAATGTTGATTAAGGGCTGTAGTAATTGTTTGCTATATTTTGTTTGCACGAACACATCTTTTCAACTATCAAATTCCTTGATCCATTACTCCATCATACAACATCTTTAGATGCTCCAAGATAGCAATGTTCCACCAACTCCCTTTCAATTAGTATGCAATGATATTTACAAAATGCTCTGTTAAAATAATAATCACCTGTAGTATTGGTAACAACATAGCTGGATCAAAATCATTAGAGGATCGAAGAAGTCCCCATATTCTAATCACTTGATCTCTAAGCTCTAGCATGCTTTGCATTTCGGTTTCTGACATCATAAAGGGTCCATTTGCATTGCCGTTGAAGACAACGGTCCTAACGAAGTCAGGAATATACCGGTATGTTTCAGACATTGTGCCAAGGGTAAAAGCTTCAGATACGCGAGCAGCCTCTTTTATAACTAGATTCCTCAGCTCTTCACCATCTGGACTCAATAATACCTTTAGGACAGGTTGTAAAGCCTCTTTAGCAGAGAAATCTCTATCCTTTTTCCCCTGATCTAGCAGGTTTTCAAGTCTATTCCATCTGCACTGGACCAGATTAATGAATATTCAACTGCACTTCATATATATTATTCTACAGAGTCAATATAAACAACAATGGATTTAAGATAGAAGCAGATTTCAAACCTGAACTTCCCATCCTTGAAAAGCAACTCAATAAGAGCATCTCTTAGATATGGATTTGGATCTGTTAGAAGCCTTTTAGCAAAATACGGGTATGATGCAGCAAGTACCTTAAAATTGGGATCAGCATACAACGCTAAACCTTCTAAAACAGTGAGAGACCTAAATATTAATGCGTAGTATGCTGGAACTGTCAACAGAAGGGGAAAAGAACAGAAAAACAAAAGTCAACCAATCAGAGTCTGCAAGAAAGTTAGGATTTAGGAATAAGCATAGTTTATCTCACCATTAAATGGATACTGATACAGAACATTTCCCAGACCATCCACTAGTGTCTTAAAGTTGAGCTCACTCACAGTATAATTAAGTGCATCATCAAAAAAGTTTCGAAGTGCTGGCACAATTGGAGATACATCAACATCCCTTGATAAAAAATTAAGATCATAGTAGTCACGAGCCATGGCCTCATAGTCTCGGTTAACCAAGTGAACAACATGACCAATTATGGCATATCTTGCTTCTTCTGGAGTCTCACTCATCATGCCGAAATCAAGAAAAGCAAGTTTTCCCTCAGGTGTTGCCAAAAGATTCCCAGGATGAGGGTCCGCATGAAAATATCCGTACTCGAGTAACTGTCTGAGACTGCACTGTATGCCTGTGTTTACCAGATCCAAGACTTTTAATCCTTGTCTCTCAATTGCTTCTTGCTCATTTAGTTTGACCCCATCAACCCAATCCATTGTTAGTACTTTAGCACTTGTATAATCCCAGAAAACATCAGGAACAAAGATATCTTCCTTGTCAGCATACAATTTTTTGAACCTCCTTGCATTTTGTCCCTCCTGCATGAACCTGTCAAAATTAACATTCAATCCCAACAAATATCTTACATAATTTACAAACATGTATCTTTATCCATTAACATATGACACATGCATCACCCTAGGGAAGATTTGAATAACAAATGAAAAAAGATACCATGGTTGTATGCTTGCCTTTTGCCTAAAAATTGGCAAAACTGCAAAGGGTTCAATGTCTATTTTTGTTTTTTATTTTCATAAACAAGTTTTTAATAAACAGTTGTGACTGCGGTTTTGGCTGCAGTGTCAAGGTTTTTGGAGTCACTGACTCACCGTGACCACAATTACCACATCATCAAGGATTGCAATGAAACTGCAATCGCGACCACAACCACAATTTAAAACCTTGTTCATAAAGAAAAATATAAGATGCAAAATTTGGTAATAGATGAATCATGCATGCTTGGCCTCAACTAAGATACAAAGTTTGATATTGGCTGAAGAACTAACCTGCACATAGTTAAGCTCTTGAAAGACTCTACGTGCAAATTCATCAATAAGAGCAACAACATCACTGGTGATAAAGTCCACATATTTATTTATGAGAGACCCTAAACCTCTAATTAGGAAGAAGTCCATTCCTATAGCTTCTTCAATATCAGGGCGCTGCACCTTAACAGCAACAAGTTTCCCAGAGTACTTCAACCGGGCTTTATAAACTTGACCCAAACTGGCTGCTGCTACAGCCGTTGGAGATATAGTAGAGAAAATAGAGTCAATAGATAGTCCTAATTCCCTCTCAATGCATGCAAAGGCCTCCTCATCAGGAAATGTTGGCAATCCATCCTGGTAAAGCACAGAAATAATCAAGGCAACCTAAGTAACCAGTTTATTCATAAACATCTTCACAGCACAAACGAATATATAAAGGCCACAACACAACTCACTACTACTAGTGATTCCACCACATTAGTGAATAAATTTTTATTGAATATCATTCACATTGTCCATTGACAATACAACACCAGCAACAACAACAAATGTTGTATCCCAAGAAGTGAGATCGGCTACATGAATTTCAAAACGTCAGTCAATTCAGTTAAAGATAAGATCTTCAAAGACCAAAGACCATATAGTTAAATGAAGTAGTCCATAGCTTCTTATGCTGCATATAGACATAATCACTGAACCAATCAAAATTCCCACACAATGCCAAGTTAATCAACCCCTAGAACCAATCAAAAGTCTAACAGGCTACACTACACCAATCAAATCAAGGGCTAAAAGGGTATAAAAATTCTATACCTGAAGTTCAGAGAGCTCCTCCAGATACTCAGCTGGGCATATATCAGGCCTAGTAGACAATCCCTGACCCAATTTGACAAAAGTTGGTCCCAGCCGAGTGAATGTGTCCCTAAGCTCAATTGCACGAATCCTTTTATTCTGATCAAGTACTCCACTTTTCTGGTCCAATAAAAGCTTCAATCCAAACAAACCCACCGCACTCAGAACCTGAAGGGCCCTCCCCACCACCTACCAAGAAAAAGGGTCAAATAAATCATAAAAACCAATCACACCCACGAAAGATATCACCAAAAAGACTCAAACTTTGGGAGAAACATAAGAAGAAAAAGTGAAAAACCTTGATGGGTTGGGAGCCATATTTGGAGGCCACAAGCTGAGGGGTGTAGGCAGTTGCATTGGCAGCACGAGCCAGGGCTCTGGCCTCAGCTTGAATGTCATCAGCACGGTTCTCTGGAAGCGCAAGCACCTTGATAGATCCATCTTTTGGGGAAGGAGGTGAAGTAGTTGGTGGTGGTGTTGCCTCAACCAAAGCACCACGAGGGTGAGGATTCAGCCATGTTAACCTCGTTGTTCTAGTTCTGGTTTTTGTTCTTGGTCTTACCCTGGTGATGGCTTTGGTTTTGAAAGAGAGTGATGATGATGATGATGATGATGATGGGGTGGGGTTTGAAAAGGAACAAAAGGGTTGATTCGTGGGGGAAGAGGTTGCTACCATTGATGATGCCACTGTAGCCATGAGCACTTGCTTCCTTGCTCCACCACTTTGGTGACGATATTGTGAAAAGCCAAATCTGAAACCTTTTTTGGATTATGGAAATGAATGACCAATTGAAGAAGTTTGGGAAGAAATGGTGAATTTGGACAACCTTAGTTATTCAGAATTTGGCACAAAGCAAAATCGAGGCATAGGTAATTTAGGTTTGGATTATATATGGGAATGAATAACTGGGATAGCGTAATGATCTTGTGACATGTCAAAATGTTAGACTTTAGAAATGCTAATTGGTAGGTACTAGTAAGGTAAGAAACCTTTACATGTTTGGTCTGTTTTAGTTTGTTTTTTAGTTTAATTTTTTTAATGTTTTAGAAGAAGCTCCAATTCAGTCATTTATATTTTTAAACTATGTCAAAATAGTGTTTTGAAAAAAAAATGATTGTTTTTATTTATTTTTCATTTTGGGATGCCAATTTTATTATATTTTTTAGTAATTTGAGATCTAAAAATTATTTCATTAGATTTAATTACATAAAAATTATGAAACTTACTCATGTTTTAATAAAAAAAAATGTGATTAACATAATAAAATTGAGCATGGATTCAATGACTTTGCCTATATTTGATAAAATATTTCAACTAGTTTATAATTTTATTTACAACTGAAAAGCTAGCTTATTTTAGTGTTCGACAAATAAGATTTTATAGTAGTTTTTTTATTAGTTTCTAGTATTTTTTAAAACACGACTTAAAGTATCATTTTTTAAAATGTTAGTTTCTAACTTCTATTTTTTATATTTCCTTCCATTTTTATCCTTAATATATTTATCCAATTTCTTAATTACCATTTCAAAATAAATTATAATTTTTTTTATCATTTTACATTTTTTAGTTAGTTTTCTTATAATTTAATAAGCTAACTTTTTCCGCTTCTAATTTTAAATTATCATCTAGCTTTTCAATTAATTTTGTCTAGGCATGGGACGAATTTAGTCTCTCTATCGTCGCCCTCGACTCCCTAAGTCCTCCTTGTCCCTGGTCCCTGTCAGGGTCCAAAAATTAGACCCAAATCCAATCCCGCTTGGGGATCAGGTTTCTCTGCCCCGCTCTCGATCCTATTTTATTCATAAAAATTGGAGAAAATAGGACAACTTTTTTTTTCTGTAATTGGACTGAATATATTACAGCATGTTAAATTGAAATTTCAAGTAAAAATTGTTTAATCTTATTTATTTTTTGATAGCTTAAAGAAATAGTGATCATCATACCTTGTTTATCAATGTTGAAATTTCGAATGCTTAGCAACATATTAAGTAAAAATTGCTTACTCTAATTTATTTTTTGACCTCAACATAAAATTAAGTAAGAATTATACACAATTATAAGGAAAACAATAATTCCATACATAAACAAGCATTAATCCATTAAAATTGTAAGGTTATAATAGTAATTTAAAATGTTTATTGTATTAGAATAGTAGTGGGGTTGGGTGAGGGCCGGGGCGGTGACCAACATACTCAACTCCATCCTCAAACCCGACTTTCTCAATCGGGAAAACTCAAACCCAAATCTCACGTGTGCATCATCACTTGCTAGGGAAGCATTGCTGCTTCACAAGATGGATTGTTTCCACAACAACTTCACTTAAAAGAGTGTGTTCTTAACATTTTCATCATATAATAAAAAGAGATGAGATATGGTGCACCAAATTAGTGGCAAGAATTTGAAAATGGAGATGTGGAGACTTTAGAAATAAGTGAGTATAAAATAAACGTGCCTTCATGACTCATTTGTTCATAACTTAATGATGAGTGGATGAAAATGATGTACTATTGGCACTACCAGAAGTGCTATTTAAACTACCCACGCGGGTGGATTTTTATTTTATTCCAAAATTACTCTTCTCATAGAAAATCAATTTCGTTGAACAAGTCTACAATGAATCGTATTTCAGTTGTATACATGGGGGTAAAAAAATAGAACAATAAAATACAATTTTGTTGTACATTGTACAACAACAGAATTGTATTTTCGTTGTTGGCTCAACATCCCTAATACCAGAACAATAACACAGATTCACCACCCTGACACCACAAACCTAATCACCAAACCCACCATCCCGAACCCACTGACAACAACACAGATTCAACAACAACAAAACCTGTAACAAAATTCAAAAAAGAGAAACAAGGGAGCTCGATCTCGACGAGGCAAAGGGTGCGCAATGCTACGCAAATCTTGACAGTGTCGGGGTGGGTGGATGCTTGGATCTAGATGGGAGAGGGTGGCACGACAGGGATGAACAATGAAGGTGGAGTCATGTGCAATGCTGAAGGACATGGTGGGTTTGTGCGATGATGTTGGAGGATGGGTGTGAGGGAGGTGAAGGGGAAAAGAGAGGAGTGGGGGATAAACATACATGGGTAAGGATGTCTTTTTACCCCATTGGGTAGTGCCAATAGTCATATGGTTTGTAATAACACTTTGTAAATGGACCAAAATTTAAGGACCTCTATAACTCAATCAATTGGGCTTCAAAAGAAAAAAATGGCCCAAGCTAATTATGTGAAAGAGAATCTTCTACCCATCATAAAAGTGAGGTTATTTACTACAAAGCTTAACTTTTTTTTTTTCAAATACTAATGAGAATGAGGATCTAATATAAGCTCTCATACATACTATCCAAATATAGTATTACTAGTCAACCCTAATGAATTAGTGCAAAGCTTGTCCAATTAAAAGGGAAAGGATTTTTTCAATTTTAAGAAATATTGCTAAACTTAACAAGCAAAATGTTTGTAAATCTTACTGAAGAGACCATCAATCGTGTGGATCGATTGACATGAAGTTATTGCCAGTCCAACTTAACTAAAAGTCTCGAATTCAAGTCATGAATAAGCAATTGTGTTAAATACTTGGAAGGAAAACATTGTCATCCATAGTGATCCTACCCAGCTCTTACCTCTAGTGGAGGATACTTGTGATCTAAAAACAATATTGCGTGGAAAGGAATGTTTGGCCTATTATAAAACTGATTTTTCCTTTAGACAATCATTATTTACACCTCCCATCTTTACTAACATGCCTCTTTTTAAAAAAAAAAATCAAAAATTTATAATTTTTTTAAAAGTACTTTCAAAAAATTAAATTTTTAGCATTCTTGAAAATACTTTTGGAAATAAATTTTGAAAATTAAAAAACCCTAAACCCTAAAGAAAAAAAAATGAGGCAACAATTACCTTTAAATTGCTCTAAGTTTGCTATGTGTTGATATACTCACTTTCTCTATTAATTTAAAACAAATCTTAGAAAAAATAAAATTATGAGATTTTGGAAGAATAAAGTAGAAATATGAATCCCATGGATGCACCAATACTCCAATCATAATGATGAAAAATCTTCCAAGTGAAGTAATCACTGAAGTCATGTCCCATTCGTCGATGAAATCGCTCCTTCGATTAAGAAGTAAAGTTTTCACAACAATGAGAAGCACAATCAAGCGCTTAGGTTCTTTACAACTATGACTTCACTGTCATAGACTATCAAAAACCATTCAAAGGTTTCCCCCTTAAAGGAAATTTGGTGTCCCATTTTTTTCCATAAAATTGGTTTCTGAAAAGTATTTCCATAATGTTAAAAATTTTAACAATTTGGGAAAGTACTTTTTGGAATGTTAAAAATTTTACACTTTTGGAAAGTACTTTTCAGAATGTGTTAAAATTTTAACATTATACAAAATATTTTTTCGAAAAAAAGATTTTTTGAGGGAAAAAAAATATAAAAGAGGCATATTAATAAAATTGGAGGTGTAAATAGCAAATTGTCTTTCCTTTAAAATTAAAACTGATTGTGGCCCAAGCTCATAATGCCGCAAAGAGAAAAGAACCTTTGATCCGTTAAAAAAATGGGGCCATTAGTGCAAATGTTGGTTGTCCCGTAACTACGAAAAGCACTTTGCAGCTAAACTTAACAAATAAACTAATTGTGAAAAAGAAACATAATTATTATCTTTTTAGTCCCTAATTTTTTAAAAAATTACTTTAATTTGTAATTTTTTAATTGGTTAACTAATACTTCTTAACTTTTTCCATTCTTACGTGTAGTCTCTTGACTTTTTATTTTGCCTTTACATTAGTTTGGTGCTAGGGACAAAGTTAAGATGAAAAAAAATTAACAGACTAAAATCAGTCAAAAAATTTAGAAATTAAAATTAGAAATACTAGAAGGTTTAGAAATTAAAAAGATAGTGAATCTGAATACCGAAAACAAAAACTAAAATATTACCTTGTAAGTTACATTCCCTAGTAATGTATTCTAATATCAATATTAGAAATCTCATATTGAATAGGGCAAATTAATTGATGTGATGTTTAGGATGAATTTGTTTAAACTTAAAAAAATTTATTAAAATAAGTATTTATTTTAACAAATAAATTTAAATAAATTGACTCTTAAGCCATGAGATTCTTTCATTGGCTAGTCTTTGTTAATCTTTCTTCTTATATTTAAATCTTAACAACTGATACTTCCATTAAAAGTCGAACTCCAAGAAAGTCCATCTATATGTTAGATTAAGGTACAAACTGAATACTATTAAGAATAGGATCTGATCACATTAAATATAATAAAATATTTGAAGTTGTACTTAAGCGATAATGCTCTCCCACCTAATATACGGATCTTTTGGATTAAGTTATTTTCTTAGGCTAAAGTCCTAACAATCATCACTGTTAAAATATTAGAAAAATGTTACATTTGCTAGAAAGATAATTTATGTGTAATGGTTTGAGTGTACATTAGTCTTGCATAGGGCCACCAAAATTTTAACTTTGTTATTTCTTTTCTAGCCCACAAAATCCAGGTATATTAAGAATAAATATGTCCTTATAAGAGAAACTCATTTTCTTTCCCTTTAATTAACATTTATATCCAATAAAAAAACATTGACCGATAAAGAAAAACGTTTCTAATTCAATCAAACAAGTGAAAAAAAATCTCAATTTTCTGTTGCCAATTTTTGTCACAACTTTACTACTATAATACTATATAAAATCTACAAATTAGAAAATGTTTATTATTATTTTTCCAATAAATTATGGCCCGTTAGATGTGATTTTTGTGAGTTTTGAAATTTTTAAAAATAGTCATTAATTTTTAGCTTATAAAATGTAATTTTAATTTTTTTCGTTTCATAATAAAATCATTTTATAATTTTTTATATTCTATTCACATTAGTTTAAAATATTTTTGTGTGATAATAACTATGATAAGGAAAGTAATAACAACAGTGATGATGGCATAAATAATGATGATAATAATAGCAGTGATTATGATGACAACAGCAATATAATAATAATGAAGTGACTATGATGACAATGACGACATTATAATAATAATGATGTCCGTTGTGATAATAGTAGTATAACTTATGTATTTTTTTAAACTAAAAACAAAGTCTAAAGAGGCTTTTTTTTTCTTTATTTTAAAAATGAATTAAAATCATTTTAATTTTAATTTTATCCAACGCTTTTTTTTTGTAAATATTACATTTAAAAATCAAAAATAAAAAAGCTCACAACTATTTCAGTGTACCCTTATTTTTTAACTTTTAAAATAGATATGTACAAACAAGCTTTAGAGATACATCTTTTCACGAAGTAATTGGAAATTATTTTTAATTTTTAATGATGACAAGTTATCTTGATAGGAAAATCTAGTGACTAATGTCTCATATTATAAACATGTTTAGATATAAGCTTTTTTAAAAAGACTTCTAAAAGAAAAAAATAAGAAGAAAAAAATGAAATAAACTTCTTCATAAGTTAAAATAAGTTTTTTTATTAGTTTATTTGTAGATGTCATCTCATATTTTAAAAAAGTTATATTGGTGAACTTCTAAAAATTAATTAATGAAAAATTTATCTTTACTTATAAAAAAATTAATTTCATTTTTTTTCTTATTTTCTTCTTTTAAAAATACTTATAGAAAAACTTATCCAAATATATACTGATAACTTATGGCGAGGTGATCATGTTGTTATAGAAATCCTTGATAAACCCAACTTGTTTCCAAAGATATAGACAATAAACACCAACTTTCAGGATGCATGCATCCTCTCTATCTAAATTTATTTTACTTAATTTGTCAACCGATTAGTCGTCTATCATCTTCTATTATCTAAACATTTCAGTACACCTTTCTTCTACGCGTTGCACTTGAAACCTTCGTCATTCTAATCTACACTTTCCTATAAAAAAGAAATTGCAATAAAAAGTGTGGAAACACCAAAAGAAGCCAAATAAAAAATTGCAAGACATGCAATAATGTCAAAGACACAATTATATCAGACAAACCATCATTAAATTAAATTCAAATATTAAAATCTCAATTGTTTTCTATAAATTTAAAAGAGTCAGTGTTGACACTCATATACTAAATGAGGACTATTTTATTATTACCATTGTATATATACGCTTGCGTCACAAACTAATAATATTGTCCTTCTGACAAACATAAATTAATATGATTTATAATTGCCTGATATTACCCATCCATAATTTTATTTATTAAAAATTAAATTATATAAATTAAAAATTGAATAGAATTTTAGTAAATATTACTTAGAATATAATTTATTAATAAAAATCTGTTATGTTTAGAATTACCTTCTCTCTCTATATATATTTTTTTTATACAAAAATGAATTATTCATATAGATATTTGCATTATAGTATAATAAAATATTATATTAATATTTGATGTATTAGTAATATATTGATTTTTTATATCAATATAATTTGCTTGTTAGTAAAATATATCATTATGGTTAATTAGTTTAACTAATAATATTTATATTGACAACTTAGTTTCTCCTAAACAAAAGTTATATCTTGTCAATGTCAAATTGTTAATTAAAAAAAATTGTTAATATATGTTCCACTATTAGTACATAATAATTTTTTAGTTAAACTTGTTGGTGCCATTTTCCTCCCTAATAATATCTATGAGGTGGTTGCTATCAAATCATCCCGTGATCTAAAAATGGCGGTCTCTGCCTCACGGAGGCACCGATTAGTCCATTTTCTAGTCGAAACCTCCTTTCACCATCCCATGTGGTCCAACAAATGCAACTGATTTTTTTTCCTATTATTTTCATCGTAAGATGCTTGCTTTCTCCATTTTCAGAAGCAAGAAATTAAAAAAAAACCAAGAGAAAAAGGGAAATGGAAAACCCTGATGTCGAACCGAAAAAATAAAATAAAATAATAAAGTTATGATCACGTTATAGGGAAAGGTACTAATTATCTTGAAAGGCTATATATAATCTATGTATATTAAAAAGTGCTGTTGAGGTCGGCTATGGATATTAGAGATGATGGATTTTATTATACATGTCGATGACTTGCATGTTGCCCTTTAATCATAGGGATGTCAACTTAAAGATTGCTAATATATAATATATAAATTCATGCAATAAAATGACGTTTACGGGTTTAATTAAAATATTGCCATTATATTGAATGTGTAGAAGTAGGCCTTTTTTTTTTTTTTGAAATTGCTTGAGGTGTGAGGTGTCTTAAGAAGAGAGAAAAGAACATAACAGAAACACATATGTACCCTTTAGCCAACAAACAAAGAAAAAGAAAAAAGAAAATGAGGAGAGAGAAGGAAAAATATTTCAAAGCAATGAATTAAAAATTCAAGTAGGGGAAGAGTGGGAAGCAAAGGGTTTTAGGCAACTTTACACTTCATATGGGAGAAGTTAGAAGGAGGAGTTGTTATTGTTATGTAATGCTATTAGGCTTCACATGGGGGAACGTAGATTATATAAATTAAAATTACTATAAGGCTTGTCTCTGACATGTCCAAATCATAGTTTCCATAAAGAATTCACAAGAAACCTAAGCATGTCCCCCTTCTTTCTTGCCACATTGAAATGTGAGCAATTTCAATTTTGTCTAAGACAACCAAAGTACTCAATTTTTTTTTTCTTTTTAAGTTCCTATCATGCCATAGCGTTTTCCATTATTGTTGCTCCACCCTTCAAAGTTCAAACATCTTCATGTTCAATTATTCATGGGGGAAGTACATTGGATGGAAAGTGATGGACATTGACTGTGCAATTGGGGTTTGGCCCTTTGCACTTTTAGACAAAATCCCTTTGAGCTCCCAATTAATGGAGTGTGGTGAAAATTATGCCCCATGCATGATGAGAGAGTAAGTTACTTGGACAAGAGAACACGTCAAATAAGGCTGAGGTAAGGGTGTTGAAGCATGATAGTGGAAAAAAAGTGTGTAAAAACAACTGAACAAAGCAAAAGTTCAGAAAGTATGTCTCACTTGTAAAGGAATTGGTTTTCTATCTCCCGCAATATTATTTTCAGATATTAACTAACTACTACATGACGGTGTTTCTTTCAAGTAATATAAAACAAAACCATTATATAGAAACCTTGACAATTAAGTCAGTCACTCTCCTTTGTGGAAAACCATAGTTTAATTAGGGTCCTCCATTCATTGTTTCCATAATCTATTATTGGTTACCTAATTATTATTCTACTTTTTTTTGGTGAAAATTATTATTCTACTTAAATAAAAGTAAAAAAAAAAACTTAATTATTTGTGAAAAATGCTGCATCAGTGAATTACATATATTTTTTATTTGTTTTTTGCTACGGTGCTTGAGATTTTTTTTATATGATTAACATGAATGTTGTACCAATTCTTCCTAAACATATCATGTTCACAACATTAATTATGCATTAGTTCAAGATTTTTTTTTCATCAAGTCGTACTAAACTTAATAAGATATAATAAATTTAGATTTTAATTTCTATGTAATGTGAGTGTAAACCAATAAAAAATCATAGTAGGAATGATTTTTAAAATTATTATTATAAAAATCAAACAAACTTGTTATACATATTAATTTTTAATTGAATAATAATGTACTTTTTTTATATTGTGATAGATAGACTATTTTTTCATAAGTATGTATCATTTAATTAACTAAATTATTGTAACTATTTAAAGTTATAAAACTCAAAGAGCAAAATCAATAAATAACTTCTTTATACCCTCTCTCTGTATATAGTATATGCACATATAAATTTTTTAAGAAAAAGTTATAAAACCAGCTTACGTTATCTTATTGTAACTAAAGTTGCATAAAATGTCTCTTATTGCATATATAGCATCACCTTCCACATGTCATCACTTTACAAGGAATGTTTTTTTATTTATTGACGATACCAGTATCACACAAATTTGGTTAAATGTAAATTGTTAACAATTTTTAAAAACTATTTTTGCATTGCACGATATATATATATATATATATATATGATGTACGCCGTAAATAACACAAATAATATAACATATTTTTAACTATATATTTTGAGCACACATATGCATAGATGCACTACAAATAAATATATAGTTGATCTGAATAAAATTGAACTTGAATTTCTTAAGGTTTTAGATTTAAAATTTATTGATGGAAAAAAAATGATTGAGATAAGAGATACCAAACTCAAAATTTGATTGTAAGGGGGACCAATTTCATGTGACAAATATATATACATATTTTTTAAAAATTCAAAATTGTAATTACATTAAAGTTTCTCCAAACATATATTTAAACAGAAGATAAATTAAACATTCTTTTTAAAAAATCAAGATTACAAATGTTGATCAGTTTCGTACGTAATAAAGATCTCTCATTAATTTATAATAAACATTGGTATTTATGCATCTTAATCATATTTTTAGAAAAAGTCTTATTAATTATGTTCTAAAAAATGGATTTTGTTACTCGCTGTTATAGCCAATATTTTTAAATCAATTATAATAAATCAATATAAAAGAAAGACTAATAAAATTTTGTAAATGTAATTATTTATAGTTTTTAAAATAACAATAATGGAGGATAAAAGAAAAATACTAGTAAAAGGAAAAATAAATGATAGTCAAATATTTTATCTAAAATGAGAAGGAATATAATTATCTTAGTAAAAAGAGTATAAAAGAGAATTAAAATATTTATCTAAAAATAAATAAGTGTCATTATTTTCACAATAAAAAATATAGAGAATAAAATATTTTTTAAAATAATACTTGAATATTTTTATATAATTCTAAAATAGAAATAATCATCCTAATATTGGGGAAATAATTTCTCTCATGTGACAATAAAAGGGGAAAAATCAAGCGGTGTTGGCTACCCAAGCAGTAATTCCATCCCTGGACACTACTAAAAATGCCAATCAAATTTTAAAAAAAAAATTAATTATCAACAAAATTAATAAATATTACACAATGTTACAGCGACCAGAAAATCATCAAATGGCTCCCCATACATCAATACCAAAAGCTGGTATTTACTGGCAATTTTTCTAGCGGTTACAATAAACCGTAAAAAATATTATAATTTTTATATGCATTTAAATTGCTACAATTTGATACATTATCTAGCGGGTGTTAGATTTTTAAAAATTGCTACAGTATTTTAAACACTCTTATGCTTTATTACTTTTTATACGTGTTCATCCTCCAATTTTTAAATCGATGTTGTTTGAGTTTCTACCTTCAACCAATATATTAAAACAAATAAAAAATACTTTTATTTCCCTAATGCTAACCTTTGTGGTTGTTTTCTTACCTTTTGGCAACAACTTCATCATATTGATATTTTAAAAACTCATTCAATTCTAAATTTCAATTTATCCAACAATTATCAAGTATAAAATTTGTTTTGTTGGAAGTGGTAAAATCCACTCCTACAATCTCTATTTGGTAGGAATTATACTCTGTAGATAGAGAATATTATTGATGAAAATAAAATAATTAATATAATTTTAGTTTCTTCCAAAAAGTTAAATATATTTTGTATTAATTTATACGTATCTATGAGTAAAAAAATATTTAGTATGTAATAAAATGTATCATTATAATGAAATCATTTGTCTATTTTTTTTAATAAAATATATATTTATAATACTTGTATATAAAGTGTTCCTATAATTTTTTTTGCCTTGAGCGCATAATATATTAAAACTGATCCAATTTTTCATCCAAAACCTATAGTAAGGTATGAACCTTTCTTCTATGTGCTCTGCCTCCAAAATCCTAGCAACAATCTTTGATTTTCATCCATTGAAAATGAGATTTTGAATCTTTGCAAAAACTCACTCTCGTCTCAATATCACCCACAATCCTTAGCTCCTTCATTCTATATTCATGGAAAGATCAAGTGCTCAATGATTTCCTATTCTTGTCACTTAATCATCACTCAACTTCAGGTTCTATTATCTCTTTTCAATTTTTTTCTCAATTTGAGTTCTTATTTTTCTCAAAGTTATTTGAACTCATTGATTTTTTTTAAATTTATTGAATTTGAATTGGTTTTGAGGTTTGACACATTTCCAATTATAACTTTTGATTTCACAAGGGATTCACATTTTTTTAATTAAGAAAATCATGGAAATGAAATATAGAATAGGCTTAGTGTAACACCCCGTATGCATCTAAGGTATTAACATATTATTATATTAGAATAGCGCAACAAATATCATATATCATAAAAATGGAAGCTTTAGACAAAATGACGTCATCAATTGTCATTATCAGCATAATCCGTATATTATATACATATATGGTGAAATCTCGGAATATACAAAGTATATTTTCTCAAAACTATACAATTCTCTCATCAGTTGCCAAAATACAGGCATACAGACAAAATATCAAAAATATAGAGCCAACAGGCTCTTCACTATATGCCTAAGGTTCCTTCATAACCATATCTCTCTCTCTACGCGGGCCTCTTGCCCTGAGATCTGTCATCAGCTTCCTGAGCCTCACCTGCAAAACATAATCCCCAACAGGGGTGAGATAAACAATCTCAGCAAACTCAGGGTCCTTGGAGATATTTCCTCCCCCTGGTTGACTTCCATGCACACATAATATCAAAGATTTTATCACAAGTTAGCCATCACAGCTATTCAATCAAACCATAACACATTGCCTGAAAAAGATCATCCACTGAAGGGCACATTCTCTCAGGACTTTTCCTGCCCATACCTGAGAAATATCATCCAATGAAGGCATATTCTCTCAGAAATTACATGGACACCTATGGATTTTCCCAAGGAAGATCATCTACTTAAAGACACATTTCCAAGGGGATCCATAGTACCCTATCCTACTGGCCAGAGAATCTCATAAAATCACATCATACAATACTATCACAGTATTTAGTTCATCATCAGTCACAGAACACTATCACAGTGTTCATCAATCACATGGTTCAATAAGCAGTAACACACAACTTTCAAAATGCATGTCATACAATAACCATCACCCTTCTTGGGTATGGTGGAACACAAGCAAGGGAATTACTCCCAAGGACGAAGAGCTTACCTATTCTTAGCTCAACACCGGCTCTCTCGACTTCGTGGTCACAACCACCAACAGTGAAAATCTCACGTCCTACACCAGGCATGCAAACAAACAATCAATAACGGTCTTCAACCGTTATAATGAGAGGAAACACTAATCCTTCCCATAACCTTCAAGTCATCTAACTTAAGGTTTATCTATCACTAGCATATCATAGACCCTCAGCGTCTATCTCAGCTTATCAAGGCATTAGAGTCATCACAGACTCAATGCAAGCCAAACACATAAAGCTCAAAGCTATATACAACCCATTAACTCAAGAAGTCACATAGGCTTGAACGGTCCATTTCACCCACAAAACACCTCTCACATGGCCTCTTAGGCACATCAAAACCATTATCAAGGCTCTTGCATGACATAACGTATCCAGTGACTCAACACACAACAGCCACACATGCATATGTCAGAGCCCATAATCAAAGTTCACCAAACTAACATTTGAAAGCTAATCCTTCATCACCACAACGTTCTAAACACACATTTCTAAAGGACCCAAGGCTAATTTCAACTCTAGCACAAGTGGGTCACTATTCACCTAAAACTCCAAATCACAATTTAAACGGTGAAACTCGAGTTTCTTACCTTAATAGCGACAAGGAAAGCTCAGGAATGACTCTCCCAAGCTCGGGTGTCCGTGAATCGACGCCGTCCCTCAACGAACTCGAGTTTTACAGATTTCCCTTGAGAAAGGGATTTCTCTAATTAAAGCTTTTTAGAGGTTTTTGATGAAGGATTTAAGCTCCCAACATGTTTTCCTCAAGATTAGAGGTTAAAGGAAGGTGTTTTGGTGATCTATGGTGAAAGTATGAAGCTTCAAGGCTCTTCAATGGAGGAAAAACGTTGGAGGAAGAAGAAACCAGCTTTTTGCCTTCAAAAATGTGTGAAACAACTTTTATACTGGCCCAGACGTGTTCTGGCGCTAATCGCGCCACTTCTGGCGCTAATCGCGCCACTTCTGGCGCTAATCGCGCCAGTTTCCAGAGAAAATATGTTTTTCAGGGCATTTCTGGCGCTACCGGTGCCAAAAAAACAAGTTATGGCGCTAACGACGACATTTCTGGCACTACTCGCGCCAAAAACAGAGAGAACAGGCCTTTAGCTATAGTGTCACGCTATCAGCGCCAACGACAGTGACAGCTACAGTAATTTTTTTTTTTTTAGTAACCATGGTTATTATACTTAGCCACTTGTTGCAACCATTTTTAATGTTATAGAGTAACTCGGTTAAGTTTCATGTGTTGTGAGCCTTCTTTGATCAATACATTGATCTTTTGAATACTGAAGTTAAAGACAAATAGTTTTTAGAATTTGAATAATTCTAGTTATTTTAATTATAATTTTTCTCTATTTTTTAAAAACTTTTTTTATATGTCCAACTATGCTTTAGCTGCACATAGTTATGATTTTTTTTCTATATTTTTGATGACTTTTATTCGTGAATATGTGTTTGGGCAGTGAAAATCAAACTATGCTTTAGTTGCACAAATAAGACCCATTAGAGACCTCAATTAAGCTTTTGGACTTTTATGAAGTTTTTACTTTTTCCTACAAGGGAGATATTGATTTTATATTCTTATGAAAGTAAAACATTTGATTACATGTGTGAATGCATATGCTATGTTGCTTGCAAGAGTGTTGCATTCTTGTTGTGATGAAGGTGGTTCATGACAGGTAATCAACTGATGTACAATGTGAATAACTTTTTGTTTTAAAACTTTCCTTTTGTTTGGGTGTTTGATGCTAATTTAAATGGGAAAAGTAATGTTAGTAATGGCTTTTTTTCATCTTTGGCTAGTTTAAAACTCATTGGAATTATGTTGTTGTTAATTAGGTAAAGTGTCGGGAAATAAAAACTTAATATTACTTCATTAAATTTGTTTGTGACTAGAGAAGTTGATTTAAGTTTTGGAGACAAAGTAAGACTTTCAAGGGATGTTATATGAATTTCCATTTCATATGTGTGGAAATCTAAAGATTTTTGCTTACAAATACCTCAATATTGTAGATCCTATGTGTGTTAACAACAACTTGGTGTGAAACATCAATAAAGGTAATTTATTTTTAAATATAGGTTACATATCTTAATTCTTTTCCTTTGATACTATCATTTCTTTTTTATTTTTCTATTGCTTTAAGTTAACATGGTTATACTCTATGCTTGGGATGGATTAGGATTGGTTAAGGGTTCTATTATACTTATTTTTGGCACTTTTGTGTGGGCTTCATGCTTCATGCAAGTAATTACCTGGTCATAATTGTCTTTTACTAATTGGTGTGTCTTATTTTCTATTAAGGTTATAATACCACGGATGACAAGTGTGACCTTCATGATATCACAATATAATATTAAGGCTATAATATCAAGGATGCCAAATGTCAAAACTCATGCATTTGGTTTTTGTAGCCTTAATAGTTTTAATAGAAACATGAAATGGAAATCAATAAGAGACAAATATGACTTGTTAATTACTTCCCAAAAGATGAAGATTAAAACCCATAAAAGGGTGGCAACTATTAGAATTATAGAACCATAACCAATCCTAATCCATCACAAGCAGAGTATAATTCCATGTTAGTTAAATGTAACAAGAAAACTAAATAAGTAATAATAGTAACAGGAAAAATAATTAGGACAACTAATTATGTATGTAAGAGTAAAACTACTCTTACTATAATGTTTCTCCCAAAGTTGTTGTTAGCAAGCAAAAGATCTACAATTTTGAGGTATTTTGTAAACAAAAGATCTATCTGAGTTATTAACTACTCGACATAACACCATAGTAAGCATCACAAGCATTATGAAATTGTCCATTAAGTAACTGCTATGATGTCATGCTTAGCATCTAAGAATTTAGAGAAACCTTTTGTTTACAAATACCTCAATATTGTGATCCTTTGCATATTAACAACAACTTGGCAAAGCATCAATAAGGATAATTTAATTTTTAAATATAGTTTACATATTTAATTCTTTTCCTCTGTTACTATTATTTCTTTTTTATTTTTTCTAATGCTTTGAGTTGACATGGTTATACTCTCTGCTTGAGATGAATTAAGATTGATTAAGGGTTTTATTATGCTCATATTTTCCACTTTTGTATGGGCTTCATGTTTCATGCAAATAATTAACTACTCATAATTGTCTTTTATTGATTGATGTGTCTTATTTTCTGTTAATGCATTAATATCACGGATGCCAAGTGTGACCTGATATTAAAAGGATGTCCAGTGTCACAATCTATGCATTTGGTTGTTGTAGCCTTAATAGTCTTAATAGGAAACATGACATGCCAATCAATACAAGACTCTTATGACCAATTAATTACTTACACAAAGGATGAAAAATAAAGCCCACAAAAGGATGGCAACAATAAGAATAATAGAACCATAACCAATCCTAATCCATCCCAAGTAGAGTGTAATACCATATCAGCTAAATGTAATAGAAAAATAAAGAAGTAATAGTAGTAACAAAGGAAAAATAATTAAGACAACTAATTATATTTAATAGTTAAATTACCCTTATTGATACTTCATCCCAAGTTGTTGTTAGCACACAAAAGATCTACAATATTGAGGTATTTGCAAACAAAAGATTTCTCCGAGTTATATGTTGTTAAGTATAACATTGTAGTAAGACTCACAAGCATTAAGAATTTGTTTATTGAGCATCTGCTATGGTGTCGTGCTTAGAAACCAAGAACTTGATGAAACATTTTGTTTACAAATACCTCGATATTGTAGATCCTTTAAGTGCTAACAACAACTTGGGGTGAAGCGTCAATAACGTAATTTAAATACACAGTTAGTTATCTTATTTCTTTAACTTTGTTACTATTATTTATTTCTTATTTTTCTATTGCTTTGAATGGACATGGTTATAATCTTTGCTTGGGATGAATTAGGATTGATCTAGGGTTCTATTATGCTCATATGTATCACTTTTTCGTGGGCTTCATTCTTCATGCTTTAGGTAAGTGATTAACTACTCATAATTGTCTCTTATTGATTGGTATGCCTTTTTTCCTATCAAGGCTATAATATCAAGGATGCCAAGTGTGACCCTTAAGAAATTACAATATAGTATTAAGGCTATTATACCAAGGATGTCAAGTAGTATTAGTCCGTGTGTTTTTGGAGGTGAGTGATTCCCTTTTGCCTTTCCTTATGTATTTGCTTGTATGATTTTCCCCTGCCCCTTTTGAATCCTAGGTTGGAATATTTAGGGGTTTTGATTATTAGATTTGATTAAGGGGTTTATTGTGTAAATTAATGGATTAAAAATATAATAAAAGTGTTAGGAATTTATTGATATGGTTTGGGATTGTATGGAGGCCATGGATGACCATTGAGAGTGTTGATTTGTGATTTTTGCAAAAGACTGTAGGTCTACTAAGCTTGTTGATGCATGCTTAGCACCATCAATTTCTTGGATTCAGGTATGATGACTCATGCTAAACTTGAGCTATGCATGCTAAGTGTGAGTGTTCTATAGGCTAACAATGCCCTTTGCATACTAAGTGCAGCAAGGACCTCTAGATAGTAAGTCTGGAGTTGTTGCACTAGCATGCTAAGCATAAGCAAGTGCACTTAACTTGAGGGTTCTGTGTGATAAACACCACATGGTCATGTTAAGCAATGAACTCCTAAAACAACATAATAAGTTTAACTCATTTTCATTCATATAACTAATATTATTATATTATAAGTGATTGTTTGGGGATAATATATGATTATTGTGGAGTTTTCTTTGATATATTTAGTTAAAAAATAATCTAATAACTTTGATATATTTATTATTAATTAAAACAATTTGTTGTAGCTGAGATAAACTTTCAATGAATTTCATCCAAGATAAACTTTCAATGGATTTCACCCAATATAGTACAGGGATCCAATAATTTTATAGTTGTCTCTCTTGTTTAGAGTTAACTTCAAATAATAAAGAAGTCATTTTTTAATATTTAGCTGAGAAAAATATTTTCTAATACTTTCTTAAAAATAGTTTTATGATTAATTAATTTTTTAGAAAATTATAAATTTCTTATTTAATAAATCTCCCTTATCATCAAAATAAGTTTATTAAAAAATATATTATTAGCACTTCACTGCTTTTTTGTTTTATTTCTCATATTTCTATCCTTTTTTTTTTTATCTATTCTATTTCTCTTATTTATACTAAACACAACAGTCTAATATTGGAGCAGTGATTGACTTGTGTTGGAATTATATATATATATATATATATATATATATATATATATATATAT
>PYAF01003382.1:363662-385034 GCA_007407185.1 Glycine tomentella | reverse complement strand
ATAAATACATATAAAAGTAAATATTAAATATATTTGAATATTAAATATTTTATTTTAATTTATAAATTTTGATAATTTGAAAAAATTAATAATTATTGACTAATAATATATATAAAATAATATTTATAAAATTAACTAAATCAAATAAGAATTCAACTACTATTTCTGTTTTATAATCATTTTCATGCTTAATGTAAATTATACCGGAAGATGATAAATCATTTACATTACAAGTGAAAGTAATATATTATTATTATTATTTAATTTATTTGATTGGAAATTATGAAATTAATTAAGTAAAATACGTGAACATTATAAAATTTCTTATACTTATGTTTAATCTCTACAAATAAAAAAAAAATTGAATTAGTCATTCTTGATGAGAAAATTTTCGTACACTGTCACGAGCTTTTATTGCATTAAATTAGAAACATTAGTTAACATAGGAAACTGAAGATCACGCGCGAGATGTTGGAGTGGTTGGAACCAAGGGTGGCGACAGCAACCCTACCAACTAGAGGGGAAAACTACGTATGCAGACAAGCTGCACAAAAATAAATTAAAAATATAAAATAAAATAAAAATTAAAAGTAGAAACAGTGTGTGTGTGTGAGAGAGAGAGAGAGAGAGCACTTTACCACTTTTATACGCTGCACGCATCTACCTTACAAAACACAAGCAACAAAGAGTGTTCGACACAGAAAACACAAAGAAGAATCACATTCATTCCATGGCTTTTTTCTTCTTCCCTCATCACACCTTCTTCAATTGTTTCAATCTCAACACGCCACAGAATTAACCGTAGAGAGAGGAGGAGAAGAGAAAAACAAGCTTTTATTTTTAGAGGGTGCCCAAGTTGTTCTTTTGTTTTGTTTTTTTCCTGCTGCAGCACTCTATGTGTTTGTTCAGTGATCCTCAGAGATTTGTATTGTCCCCAAAACAAAATAAATTCAGCCTTTTCAGCTCTTCCAGCCCGAAATTTCTTGTTTTTTTGTGCGTGTTCTTCATTTGAGGTGGTTTAAATTTGCGGTATTTGTCAAAAAAAAAAAAAATTGTGGGAAAAAAAATCGTGCTTTCTAATCAGTTATTGTGGGGGAACAAAGGTTGTACCTTTTGAAAAACTGGAGTCTTTTGGGTGGTTGGTTTTGTGGTCACCAATACTATTGTTCTTCCCCCCCCCTTGGCAACTTTCTTAGATGAAGGCCATGCCCTTGCCTTTTGAGGAATTTCAAGGGAAGGGAGTGTTGGATTTCTCTTCAGCCTCAGATTCATTTTCAGTGCTTTTGCATCATCCACAACCAAAGTGGACCACAGACAAAGAGGACTATTGCTATGTGGGCAGCAGCACTGAGCCCACCTCAGTTCTTGACTCCAGAAGAAGCCCTAGCCCTCCCACTTCCTCCTCGACAATGTCCTCTTCTCTTGGCAGCAGCAGCAACAACAGCACCAGCAAGGGTGGTGGTGGTGGTAGTGGCACTTCAGCCAACACCACCACCAACCCAACACCACCCTCAGACAACAACAACAACCCTCCTCAGGAATCCAGCCCTGAAAAATGTGGCATCAGGATGGAGGACTGGGAGGGTCAAGATCAATCCATTCTGAGGCTAATCATGGGGGATGTTGAAGACCCTTCTGCTGGATTGAGCAAGCTCCTTCAAAGCACTGCCTGTGGCTCTCAAAGTGTTGATTTCAATGCTGGCTTTGGTGTTGTTGATCAACAAGGGTTGAATATGAATATGGTGAGTGGTGGTAATATTGACCAAAATTACCCTGCTGGTTTCCCTTTCATTGCTGAGAATATTGATGGCCAGAATGCCAAGGCTGGTTCTGGGACTGGCCAGGTTTCAGAATCTGTTGTTTTCTCTGCCAACAATCCTCTCATGGTGTCAACATCTGTGTCCCCTGGTGTGTTCACTTCTCAGCAGCAGCAACAGGAGTTTGGAGTGGTGGATGAGAAGCCTCAGGTTATTAATCCACAGTTTATGTTGAACCAGAACCAAGTTCAGTTCTCAGAGAATCCTTCTTTCTTTGTGCCATTGATGTACCCCCAGGTGCAGGAGCAACAGATTTTCTCTCCTCAGCATCAAGGGAAACGCCCTCTCTTTGACACAATTGGTCACAATTTTCAGGCTCCAAGATTGCCCCTTTTGGATTCAGGGCAAGAGGTGTTTGGTAGGAGGCAGCAAACACAGCTTCCATTGTTTCCTCACCATATGCTACAACAACAATCAATGGTCATGCCATCTGCTAAGCAGCAGAAGGTGAGTTCCACCGGAGACGATGCAAGCCACCAGTTTCAGCAGGCTATATTTGATCAGTTATACAAAACTGCTGAGCTCATAGAAGCTGGTAATCCGGTTCATGCGCAAGGGATATTGGCGCGGCTCAATCACCAGCTCTCCCCTATAGGTAAGCCTTTTCAGAGGGCTGCTTTCTACATGAAGGAGGCTTTGATGTCACTGCTTCATTCAAATGCTCACAGTTTCATGGCTTTTTCGCCAATTAGTTTCATATTCAAAATCGGAGCTTATAAGTCCTTTTCTGAGATATCACCTGTTCTTCAGTTTGCCAATTTTACTTGCAATCAAGCCCTCATTGAAGCTGTGGAAAGGTTTGACCGAATTCATGTTATTGATTTTGATATCGGGTTTGGAGTACAGTGGTCATCTTTTATGCAAGAGCTTGCCTTGAGAAGTAGTGGCGCACCTTCACTCAAGGTCACTGCTATTGTGTCACCCTCCACTTGTGATGAGGTTGAGCTCAATTTCACCAGAGAGAATTTGATCCAATACGCCAAAGACATCAATGTGTCATTCGAGTTAAATGTTTTTAGTATTGAATCATTGAACTCTCCTTCATGTCCACTGCTTGGTCAATTCTTTGATAATGAGGCAATTGCGGTGAATATGCCGGTTTCAAGTTTCACAAACTATCCATCGTTGTTCCCTTCTGTTCTTCATTTTGTGAAGCAGCTCAGGCCAAAGGTTGTGGTCACTTTGGACAGAATTTGTGATCGAATTGATGTACCACTTCCCACCAATGTAGTCCATGTTCTCCAATGTTATTCGGCCTTGCTTGAATCGCTGGATGCAGTGAATGTGAATCTTGATGTCCTCCAAAAGATTGAGAGGCATTTCATCCAACCAGCCATCAAGAAAATTATACTTGGCCACCATCATTCTCAAGAAAAATTACCCCCATGGAGGAACCTCTTTATACAATCTGGATTCACAACATTGACATTTAGCAACTTCACAGAAGCTCAAGCTGAGTGTCTAGTTCAGAGGGCACCTGTGAGGGGATTTCATGTGGAGAGAAAGCCTTCATCACTTGTTCTATGCTGGCAGAGGAAAGAACTCATCTCAGTTTCAACTTGGAGATGCTGAGGAGCAGCAGCAGAAGCTAATTACCTTATATTTTTAAAGGTGCATGGTAACTTACATTGCAGTTTATGTAATTGTTTATGTAATTTTTAGGCTTATTGATGAGATCCACACCCAAATGTTTTCTTAACTGCATGGGTTGGAATCTACCATTCTATAGTTCTATTACTAGTACGTCACTTTGAACATGGGTAGTAATTATGCCTTTCCCCATTCCCATCATCTTAGATGGGTAACTGTTTCTTTGTTATCTTCAGGTCAAAGCAAACTGCTTAGTAAGAAAGGAACAATTTAGCCAAGAATGCAGGCTCTATTTTCTTCCTCATGGTTTATTCTATTCTTTCTTAATTGATGTATGATGACCTGAATTTGGGATACGTGATTTTAATATGTAGCATGAAAATCTTGTGCCAATTTAATTATCCAAATAGTTTTTGCATGGTTTGAGTGAAAAACTGGAACGAATATAAATGGTTCATTTGTAGTCTTTAAGGAAAGACACCCAAAACAAATTCATGTATTTAAGAATCTGATCTGACATAAATATAAAACTGAGTGTTGATTTATAATAAGAATTCACCAATGTGTTTGAAAATTGAAATGTTGGCAGACAAAAGACATAAAACAGTTGTTGAATCTGGCCATGTTTTGATACCAGTCCTCGTGCAGTGGATTCATACTTTCATATACGAAAAACATTTTCTTAAACTACCCTCAAAATGCAACCTATAAGGAACCCATTTTTTGCACTTGCGTTGACTCTGTTTTTTTTGTTATAAATTAGAACATGAAATGAATGATCAGAAAATGTTGAATTTTCTCTTGTCTACACAGGAAAATTTGGTGATGTCAACGTGGCAATGATGTTTCATTAGCGCGACCTAAGTCTGCACGTTACGCCATACAATTGGGCGTTACTTATTGGTCTGTTTTTCAAGGCATAATAATGACATAGCAATTAATAAAAGTCTAATACAAGCAAATTGGATATATAAGAGTCAGCTCTTAAATTTGAATAATTTTTACTAACATGGTGGGAATGAAGCTGAGTTTGGGATATTTAAGTGTGTGTTTGGATTACTAGTGATTTTTGACTTCATGTTGCCATAAGTTTACTAGAAAAACAAATATGTGCTAAGTGAAGTTTTAATTTTGAGTCTTATGTATAAAAATCCAATGTAGGTAGTTAGTTAGGTTTTCAACTTGAACGATATATAATTCTTAATATTGAATTAAAATTTACTAATATGGTCCAAATGAAATTGAGTTTGATATTTTTAAATAAGGCTTCAGTTTCATGTTTTATGTATGAAAAACAAAAACAATCGAGAGGAGAGATCCATTATAGGTGGTCTGCTAGAGAAAGTAATCATTGACAAAATTAGAATATATATATATATATATATATATATATATATATATTGGTATTTAACAATTTGATGAAGAGATGGCAATGCAATGGTAGATTATTCTATCCAGTTCCTTCAATATAATGTTTGTACAAGTATGTTTTGCCGCAAGTTAAAGAAATAACACAGCCTTGGATAAATTTTTCCTTGAAAAAATTTTCTTCCTTAAAATTATTGTTTGGACTGCTGTTTGACTTTGCTAACTAAACCACTTGACATTTTTTAAACAACTTAATTTATAAAAGTTTGTTTATTTTTTATATAGTTAAAGGAAGAGAAAAGTTGGTCGATGGATGATTGAGCTTCTGACGTAAATATCATAATGAATTATAATTATTGCCAACGCTTAATTTATCCTGAGATAAATGATATTATTATGTATGCCGGCAAAGGTTTTAAGGAGACACTTGTCTTCTTTGATTTTGCCATGGGACTGATATTTAGTTTTTTTTTTATATTTGTGATGATGAAAGACATGCAATTTATAATGCATTTGTTTAATTAAAAGTTAGATTCTCTGGCTTGTTTTTAGTTATTAATGATTAATGAATAATATCTCATTATTTTCATATTTAATTAAATAAAAATAAAAAATGATTGTCAATATATTTTTATATTTGAACTAAATGAATATGACAAGAAATATTAGCAATAGTTAAGATGTATTAGGATCCATACAAAGAGGATATTAAAGAAATCTTTAGTTTAACAAATATAAATTCAAGTGTAAGGATTTAAATCACTAAGAAATTTAGTTTGATTAACTAGCTAGTACGAAAAGTTATACACTTGATTTCAATTATTTTGTGGTTTAGATGGAAAAAAATATTTCTGCTTTTACATTAAAATTAAATATCCTTCTAATGAAATATTATTATTTGAAAACAAAATTATATCTCGACTTTATTTGATAGTAAAAAAATTAGAGCATAAAAAATACAAATAGAACATTAGAAATTTGACAGCTACAGGGTAACTAAATCTTCTAGGAGTTTTAGGAGTTAAGATGAAATGAAACCTTATTAACCAATGCGTTAAAAACAACTACATACATGCCAAAGAGCATTTAATTCACGTTACAAAAAAGAGCATTTAATATACTTTATTAAATACTTTTAATCATTCAAAACGATTAGTATTAATTTTTTATATTTTAATATACAAAATGATTTTTAATTAAACACTTTATATTTTTATTTTATTAATAAGTGACTTCAAAGAAGCATATTTAAAGCATTAAGTGCTAAAGCGATCTAACATAATTAGTTGAACGATATATATAAGTTGTTGTAAATATTTTAATATCTTAGTTCCTATTTTAAATAAAAGAATAGCATTGTCTAATAAACACACACCATCAATGTTGTAAGGGACGATATATGTATATGAGGAAAGTTTTATTTATTTAAAAATATTATATTTTGTATTTCTAATTTTATGTTTCAATTCCTGACTTATATTTTTCATGTGAGGATATAAATAAATGAACTTTCTTATTTCAATAAAAAAATATAAGTGTTTATCTTAAAATTTTATATCTATATCTCTTATTTTTGTGTTTGAATTCTTTATTTCTTTGTTTCACTCTTTTAGATTATCAGATTAATTTTTTAAAATGAATTATTAGATTGGCCACTTAATGTTGTAATCACTGTTTACCATGTTAACTATCACTATTGGTAGAATGTCACACCATTTGTTCCTCTCTAGAATGAATAGGTGACTCTAGGATATCCTCAGCAACTTGAGGAGGAAGAAGATGCCTTGCCTCCGCTGCTTTCCAAAGCCGAGTATTCTGACCTATCTATGCAAGGAACCACGTCCTGAATGAAAGACCTAAATAATACCTAAATAAACATTGCTAGCTTTTAGTAGATGACACAATCGATAGACATTGCACTATTCATTGGATCCATTCTTAGGAAAACCATATCTAACAATTGCTTTGCTCATATTAATTTTGAAAGCCATGTCTGAAGATGATATAAATGCGTACATTTGTAAGTAGCTGCAGTGCTGCAGAAATTACCTGCGACAAAATAGGAGATTCACAATATAAAACATTTTATACATTTATCTAATTACAAATTATTATTTATATATTAATATAATTATTATAAAAAATTAACAAATTTATCATATATAATATTTATTTTGTGATTAAATTTTTATATTGTTAATATATAGTCATTTATCTCTTATAAAATTTAATTTCTCAATTAATATTAATTCACATATATGATTTTTTTTATCATTTTAATATGTGACAAAATATATTCAACTTATACAATATATATATATATATAAGATTTTTTTTTCATGTTTGCAAATATGTTGATTTTTTATTTTAGTCTTTGTAGTTTTTAAAAAAATCAATTCTATATTTTTTTATTTGTAGTCCTTGTAAAAAAATCCATTTTTGTCTTTATATTTTTTTCATTTTTTTTCCAGATGACTATAATGATATGACACTTTTTGTTGATACGACATTGATGACATGATACTATGATTACATGGTGTGTCTTATCGTCAACATGATGTTAACAATTTAAGATTTTTTAAACTTTGATAGCAAAGACTAAAAATAAAAAGTTTAGAACTTATAGGAACGATTTTGAAAATAAAAATAAAGAAACAAAAAAAATAAAGAAACACTAAATTACATATACAAAAAACTAAAGCCTAAATTTGATCTCAATGCCATTTGGTAGCTAGAAGAATGAAATTGAACTCCTTTCATACCTTTGTTGTTTCGTTGGTATCTCCATGGTATAGTACATGTAAAATAAGAGAAACAAAGGAAAGTTAAGTGAAAATTGTGTGTTGGAATATATAGCAGGATGTTCATTTATATAGATAAATAATAGATAAAAAAAGACGAAATAATTACACATAGTTATATGAGATTAAGTTTTTCCCATATAAGATCCTATCTTATCAATTTATATAAATTACATTTATTTTTTATTCTCAACACTCCCCCTCAATCTAAAGCTTACTAGGCTGAGTGCTTAATGCAAATGAAGTAAACCCAAGAGATTTTGAAAATAAAAATAAAGAAACAAAAAAATAAAGAAACACTAAATTACATATACAAAAAACTAAAGCCTAAATTTGATCTCAATGCCATTTGGTAGCTAGAAGAATGAAATTGAACTCCTTTCATACCTTTGTTGTTTCGTTGGTATCTCCATGGTGTGGTACATGTAAAATAAGAGAAACAAAGGAAAGTTAAGTGAAAATTGTTTGTTGGAATATACAACAGGATGTTCATTTATATAGATAAATAATAGATAAAAAAAAAGACGGAATAATTACACATAGTTATATGAGATTAAGTTTTTCCCATATAAGATCCTATCTTATCAATTTATAATACATTACATTTATTTTTTATTCTCAACACTCCCCCTCAATCTAAAGCTTACTAGGCTGAGTGCTTACTGCAAATGAAGTAAACCCAAGAGAAATGAAAGGTGGTATGGCCGTGTGGATAATGAGAACACTATTACGAAGATCCTATCATATTAAAATATAAAAAATTAATACTAATCGTTTTGAATGATTAAAAGTATTTACTAAAGTATATTAAATGCTCTTTTTTATAACGTGAATTAAATGCTCTTTGGCATGTATGTAGTTGTTTTTAACACATTCATTAATAAGGTTTAATTTCATCTTAACTCCTAAAACTCCTAGAAGATCTAGTTACCCTGTAGTTGTCAAATTTCTAATGTTCTATTTGTATTTTTTATGCTCTAACTTTTTTACTATCAAATAAAGTCGAGATATAATTTTGTTTTCAAATAATAATATTTCATTAGAAGGATATTTAATTTTAATGTAAAAGCAGAAATATTTTTTTCCATCTAAACCACACAATAATTAAAATCAAGTGTATAACTTTTCGTACTAGCTAGTTAATCAAACTAAATTTCTTAGTGATTTAAATCCTTACACTTGAATTTATATTTGTTAAATTAAAGATTTCTTTAATATCCTCTTTGTATGGGTCCTAATACTTCTTAACTATTGCTAATATTTCTCGTCATATTCATTTAATTCAAATATAAAAATATATTGACAAACATTTTTGTCAACCTAATAGTGTTCTCATTATCCCCTAATGGGCCAATACGAACATCTGCTCATTTAAGTCTATATCATCTTATTTAATAGTCTGGTGGATTCACTTAATTTGACACATAAAATAGAACTCACTAATGATAAATAGTTAATATAATTGTCTTATAATATTAATCCACATTAATTATTGGAATAGAAAGTTCCAACAATCTCTCACTTGAGCTACATTGTAACAATTATATCAAAAATCGTTAGGCATGCATCCATATGCTATTTACCTTTAGACTTCCACCTTAACAACTTGGTTCATATGATGTATCAATAATAGAATCGTTGTGGCTTTCGTCACTACAACAAATGTGACTAGACCCCAATGACCACCACATTAATAAACTCAATAACATAGGTCAATATGGATAAGCAACGTGGAAATTACATACAATGTGATTTCAAGCATGCCTATTTCCAATTGGTCCAACTTAAGTCTTTAACGAGATCAACTTTAAGTCCTTAAGTATAATTTAAATATCGCACTTAAATAAATAAGTTTCATAATAAACTTATAAACTGTAATATTTATTTATGCAAAAAATAAATACATAAAATCTAAATCCAAATATAGCACATAAAGATTCCCATTAAACCAAGACAACAACAAAAACACTATATGAGCAATATATAAGCTCACGTGTCAACCATAAATTAATGGGTTAGCTAGCATATTTTCCTTTCCTATATGTTCCACAAATATTTTTATTTTTCTTAATTCTTTCTTTAACAATCATATACTTTATGTCAATAACTTTTGACCTTATTGAACTTTTGTTGTTGTTGGAGTATAACACTACTAAATTATTATCACAATAAATACTTAATAGTCTCTTAATGTTTGTAACAACAGGCAAGCCAATGACAAAATTTATCAATCATATCATATAATTCGATGTCTCAAAACAAGATATTAACTTCACCATTATGGTTAAAGATGTATCATAATGTGGAGTCTCTTCAATTTAAGCATCCTACAAAATTGGAGTTAGAATACCGTATGATCTCTAAACTTTTAGACTTTCGATATGTAAGCATGTAGTTTTTTGTTCTCTTCAAATAGTGCATTTCGTGCTTTACTAATTTCTAGTATCGTATACCATGATTACTTTCATATCTATCTAGGACTCCCACTAAAAAGTTATGTTAGGGAGAAAACAACCTTAAGCATACATAAAATCCCCACAACTAAAGCATAAAGAATCATTTGCATCTATTCTTTTTCTAAGATTATTAATGGGACACTATTTGAGACTAACTTGTCTCCTTTAGCAACATACGTATTTTTTGGTTTACTGTCTTTCATGTTGAATATATCAAAAACTATATTATGACTAGAAATATGTCATCAACATATAATATCCAAAAGACAATTTTACTCCCATTGAACTTTGGGTATATGCAATTATCAACCAAAATTGTCTCAAAATCATAAAAAGTAATAACTTGTTGAAACTTGTAATACCATTGGCAAAAA
Organism: Glycine tomentella; assembly: GCA_007407185.1. NCBI lineage: Eukaryota > Viridiplantae > Streptophyta > Magnoliopsida > Fabales > Fabaceae > Glycine > Glycine tomentella. Next base: position 374,628 of record PYAF01003382.1, on the reverse strand, counting down.
GCTTATTTAAAGTCAAAGATGGATTCTTTTAGTTTGCAAACCATAAACTTTGAATCACCTTAACAAAGTTTTCTAGTTGCACCATATTGTTTCATCAATGTTGCCATTGAGAAACATAGTTTTTCCATTCATCTAATGCAACTCTAAATCAAATTAAGTTATCAGTGTCATTATAGTCTTAAGAGAATATTTCTATAAAACTGGAGAAAAATCACTTTATAATCAATGTCTTCCTTTTAAGTAAAGTTTTTGTCAACAAGACGAGTTTTATATATCTCCACATTACCCTTTGAATCCCTTTACATTATAGATATTCGTTTACAACTTATGCACCTTAAGGTAATTTGACGATATTGCAAAAGTCATTGTCAACCATTGATTTTATTACATAATTAATAGCATTAATCCACTTTTTTAGGGTTAGAACATCATATGACTTGACTAAAGTTGATTAGATATTCCTCAGTCAACCTAATGTCATATTTATGTTCTTAAAGAAATGCACCATAATAGTCCAAAGCGGCAATTCTCGTTTTTCTAGTAAATCTTCTAAATGACACTTCTTGAGATTGTTGAGTTTGAACTATAGGTGATGCTTGAAGAAGAATCTTAATGTTGTCTTATCCTTGAATGATGTTAGGAATAACATCATTATTAATACTAGATCTATTTCTTGAACCATGGTAAGTACAAAGATTTATCCATTGTCAATAACAGGTTATTCTTTAAGGACAACACTTCTTATGTTTCCTTCTCCTCCAAACTCAACTCCTCAAGGAATTTTGCATTTCCATCTCAAAGAAGGATCCTTTAATGGGATTGTAAAAATTACACTCATAAGAACGTTCAATGTAACAAACAAAATAGTAAATATATCTTTAAGTCTAGCTTACCTTAACGCGACCTATAAGGCCTTGCTTTGACTAAACATTCCCAAATGTGAATTTGCCTAAAGATCAGCTTATTCCCAGTTCATAACTCATGAGGGATTTTAGCGACTACTTTAATTGATACCTTATTAAGGATATAAACTATGGTCTTAAAGGTTTTTTCCCAAAGTGACTCTGGTAGAGAAAACTCATACTTCTTATCATATCCTTAAGAGTCTAGTTTCTTCATTCTACAACTCTGCCCATGTTAGGTTTGTCCAACATTTTATATTGCAGAAAAATTTCACACTTAATGATGAAAGAGAAAAAAATATGAAGAGTTGTAGACGTTACTCACCTTGTCTGTCATATCTACCATAGTATTCACCGTCATAGTCAGATTTGATAACCTTAATTTTCTTTCCTAATTGAATTTCAACTTCAACTTTGAAAGACTTGAAAACATCTAGATACTAAGACTTCTCATCAATTAAAGAAAGGGTAATCATTTATGAACATAATAAAATACATTTGTCCATTCCATGAATCCATAGGGAAGGGACCAAAAATATTTGTATAAATTATTTCTAAGACATCCTTTGCTCTTTTGGCACTTAAAATTCATTTTGTTTGTTTGTTTTCCCTTAATACACTCAATATAGACTTAACAGTCTGACAAATATAAGGGTCCAAGAATTTCCTCCTACACAAGCTTTTGAGTTCTCTAAATAGAGATGTGGCCTAAGCACATATGCCATAAAGTGACTAAATTCTCATTTAATTTATGTTTCATACCTTGCGAATCCTTCACAATATTTAATCATAGGAACACTTAAATATCAATTATAGATTCATAACCAACATCATTTGAATCACAAGAGAGATTAACATTATTATTTTCAAATGAACAAGAATAACTAGATTTGTCGTAAAATAGGAATTGAAATTGAAATTGAATTCCTTCTAACAGGCGGTGCAACATATGTCTCAACCAAATCCAAATAATAAGTCTTTAAAAACAACCTAAAAGTTCTTATAACTTCAACTGGAACTTTATTTTCATTGCCCCGTATATATGATTCTTTTAGTGTCACTTGGCAAATGACTCCACAAGCAACCTTGTAAAAACATACTTATGTGAGTAGTAGCACCAAAATCTACCCAACCAAATGTCCTTGGGTATGAAAACTAAATTAACTTTAGAACAAACAAAATGAGAAGTTTACCCTTCTTCACACATCAAATAATGTACTTAGGAAACTTTACTTCATATATCCCACCTTCTTACAAGAGTAACAAGTAAATTCCTTATCTCACTCTTGTGTTTCTACTCTAATTGAGAAAAACTTTATGAAATATCCTCGACTCTTTTCCTTTTCTTATCCAGATAAAAACATAATTTAATCCATTATCATGATAAATAAAGCCCCATTAGTGTTTTTCATAATTAAGAAAAAAGTCAAATTCTATGCAATTGAGAAAATTCTCAATTAACTCCTTTTAAAATGACAAGTTTCAGAATCCAAAAAATATGAGTAGTGAAAAAGAATGGTAGCAACAACTACTAATGAGAGAACAATAAATATACTATGCACAATTTATCTTTAGGATAAATATAAAGACCTAACAAGATACCTAGCACACAATAAATTCTCAACCTTTGGGTTGAAATGACTAACTGTAAGTGATACTTTCAACACAATGATCAAACACTAGTGACAATTCCTATCAAACAAGGGTTGTCTTTGGACATTCCATTGTTCACATGGAAAACTAATCCGATGATAAAGCTTGTCAAATAATGATTGTCTTTGAACACTTCGTAATTCACATGAAAACCAGTCTTTATAATCACCACACATTTACCATCGCAGACATGTAATTATATGATCAAATTGTGTCTTTCTTTGGGCCAAACACAATTCACAACATCTATGTAAATTCAATCAAATTAACCTATGCAAGAGAGGTTACTTTGGCAACATGTTGTTTTAATTAGTCCAACCAAAAATATAAGACAATTTAATTAAAATTGGAGGTCTTAAATTTACACATAAGCATACAAAATCAAAAATTGTATGTGTACATTATTATATAATGATCATATAATCGCTAAACAATCCTCAGCTGAGAAAAAAGTATTTCCAAAATAATTTTCAATTTCACAATAATTTATATATTATATATAATCGTAAAAGATTAATTCTAAATTACCACAATAAAACTACATTACAATTATATATAATCAACCCCCCAGACTTGATGCAATTTTATTTTTAAAAAGTATTGAAATAAATATCTCATTATATCCAAAATTCAAATGACTTTAGCAGTTGATTAAAAAAATAAAATAAAATGCAATCATATTAATTACCAAACCACCTTCACCTATGGATATTGTGATATACTAATATTGTATCCAAATCAATATTCCATACATTGACCCAGTATTAGCCATAAGTCATATATCTGCTTAGTCAATAACATATATATTCCTAATATATAACATATTTACAAATAACAGGCAAGTCATATAAAATATATATATATATATATATATATATATAATAAGACGTGCAAGTATTTAAAATAATAGACCTATTTCAAGATACTAAGCACATCATTAATTCCTAGTCTTTAGACGGAGAAATTAGTTTGTAATTGGTATTCACAAGATCAAATATTGACAATTAATTCTATCAAATAATAGTCTTTCTTTAGACTAACCATTAGTCATATGAAAATATTTTATAAGTGTCACATATTTATCATCATAGGTAAGTTATTATTTGGTCAAATTGTGTCTTCCTTTGGTTTGAACACAATTCACATAAACAATCTCATACGAATATCTATGTAATTTTAATCAAATCAATTTTAAAATAGAAATTACTTTGGCAATATATTGTCAATCAATTTAATGAAAAAATTACCAGACATACAAATAAATAGGGAAAATTCGTAACTACTAAATGTGCACTCAATCATATAGCAATAAATATAAAAATATTAATCACGGCAATTAAATATCATATCCTTAAATTATATATAATGATATCATTTATTTATACTTAAATTACAACAAATAAATATCGCATTTGTAAATAATGTTATCATGCAATATCAAATTTATTATAGCATCACTTATTCATGTATCAAGGAAGCGTAAGACACAAATTCATCCAAAAAAAATATGCCATGTACATAACATTAAGATAATGACATCCAAGGATTTTCAATGATACATAATGCTTCATATAAAAGTATAAGTCTCTAATTTAGTATTGAACGTAATCAATTTTATATAAGAAAAAACTTTAAGGAATTATTGACAAAACGATTCAGATATTGAAATAATAGAAAAACTAGAATCCTAACAATCAAACAGTAAAGACATGCTCCGATACAACTTGTTGAAATATATTTAATCTTTATTTTTATATGATACCTAAAAATTCACAAGTTTATAATTTAGAACAATTTACCAAAAATCTTAAGATCTACAACATATTGATTATTAAGAATTAGATAAAAATACGCGAATCCATAGTTGGTTCCTGATGTAAGCATTCTTTGACATTTGTTGTAAGATCTTTGTAGTTATCTATCATAATTACGAACAATGATATTATGATTCTTCCTTAACTAGAGCTTATTTATTCCTCAATGGGATCTTAGTAAATCTTCATACGAGAAGAAAAGAAACTATGAGTGATGAATTGGAATATTAGATACCATATTCTTTTTATAGTGTGTAAACCTAATAGGATTTCCATTATTTCGTAATGATCAATACTGACATCTGTTCATTTACGTCCATATCATCTTATTTAATAATCTAATAAACTCACTTAATTTAACCACATAAATAAAATCCACTAATAATAAATAATTAATATAATTATCTTATAATATTAGCTCACATTAATTGTTAGAATAGAAAATTCCAATAGTTTAGTCCTTAAAAAGAATACTCAACACAAGTCGGTTACTAAAACTTAAACAAAATGTTGGCATAATAGTTGCGTGTAGAGTCTTAAACGACATTACCAACTTTGTGTTTTAAGTTTGAAACCATAACTTTCTTCTTTGTTGGGAAAGTTTACAAATATTCAAATTAGTTCCCATCTCCTAATGCATGAAATCCAGCTTTCATCGTACATGATTTTAGGGTTTTGGCTGGGAATCATGATTTTCATTCTAAGCATAGTATAAAGCTAGCTTTTAGAATCAATCCTCGAACATAGAATGTGATCAATTAATAAATGATTCAAAAACATGCATATGTAGTCACATCATCTTCTCTAAAGCTCAACCCATGCGAGAAAATTGATTTATTAATATTTTGAACTCTCTTGAAATGTGAATTATTTCTAAGAGTCTTGATAATCTTTATCCTAATCTTTAATAGGGATAGTTTGTGACTTTGTGGCCTAACCTTCTAATTAAGGAATGATGACGTTCATCCTTGAGTTAATTTATTGATCTGATGTCCTACATATATAACTTCTCACCATGTACAACACACCCAACTTCTCCCATGAGAACCTAAAATCATGAAAGTGTCTCATCTCGTAAAAGAAAAAAGAAAGCTTATCAATTATCATTCGACAACAACCTAGAACTAGGTCATACCCTATGCCTTTGCTTTTAAAAATGACTAGAAGTAGAAGGACAATGTGCTGTACATATGGTAAAGGGCAAGCTCCAGGTGCCATGGATGTAGTTAGTGAGAGCCTTTTAGTCTTCATTAAAAGAGCACTGTTTTTTGTGCCTAGTGAAGGAAGATGTTAGGATGTTTTGGGAGCTTGGTGGAGGTAAAGTAGCTGTAGGGAAGAAGGACAAAGAGAAATATAAACAAAATAGTTCAAGTTTTAAAATTTAATCAAGTTAATTATTTTTTTAGCCATCAAATTGGATCTTTATTTGACATTTTTAAAAACATTTCATAGGATAAAAAAAATGTTTACTATTTTTCCCATAAACTTTTTCTGAATTTATGCTTTTAGTACTTAATCTAAATTTTAACTAATTAAAGTTTTAATATTTGTTGTCAAATAACAACATTAATTAGTATGATTATGCATAATTTCTTTTGTAAACTATTTTTAATCTCTCATCTTATTGTTCAAAAGAGTTGATAAGGAAGTAAAAATATATTTTACTAAAAAAAATCACGTGATTATCTCATCAATTTTTTTAATGGGGTCACAAGTTAGTAATTATTACTATTATATTATCAATTAATATTGTTATTGTTACTTGATGTAAGGATTAAAAGTGATAATAAAAAAGAAAAATTCAATGGATCAAAATTTAGATTAGAGACTAAAAGTAAAAACATTTTAAAATAAAGATTAATAGGATTTTTTTGTTAAAGAAAAAAACATTATTTTTTTTATTGCTACCTTATAAATCTTTATTTATTTTTTAAAATAAAAAATTTTGTAGTTTTATCTCAACAAGTTAAATATTTCGTAAATACTTTAAATAAGCCCAATAAATAAAGATCCGTTGTAGAAATAAACATTTTTATTCAAAAATGAAACTGAGTCTTAACTCTAATTTTTTGAATGTATACTGTAGAACACATTGTCAAGCATCTCAGCCATACGTTTTCACGTTACAACTGAAAATCTTGTCCGTCCAAATCTGTCTCGATATTTTCGAACCGCTAAAAAAGCTTTCATTATGTCGTGTCGTCAGATTCAGCTTCGAAAAACAGGCCAATGTTACATATGGTTATTAAATTACCATAGCGTTCCTATTTTCATCTCGCTTAACTCGAGGGAACAGCAAAAGAAGGTAAGGGTAGAAATGGAAACACAAAAATTATGAAAAAAACTGTGAGCCCAGTTCACCTTTTCTCTGTCTCGTTGGTCTCCGTAAAAAGAAAATTCAGATATAAAAAGGAAAATAGCTCTCAAAGCTACAGCGTAACTCGCGTTTGGAGAGCGTGGGGTAGTTGCATTCAAGCCAAAACACCAATTTTACAACGAGTACCATATGCTAGTTTTCTTTTTGTTAGTGTTTTTTTTTTTTTTTTACAGGGGAAATGTTTGATTAATCTTTGTTAAAAAAATTTAAATGTACAATAAGATAAATATTTTTTTCTTTTAACTTGATTTATTTCATATCTAAAGATAAGTCAGAATTTGAATATGTAATTTAATTAAAAAATATAAGACATTATCACTTACGTTAATCGTTATTGATTTTGATTTAATTTTATAATTGTTATAAAAATAAGAAAACTAACTTTATTAAAATCAACTGTAATTCAATTAGTAAGATTAAAAGATGAGTGATCTTAATACATTTTTTTAACTCCTTTAGTGATTCACTTAAATTATTCCAATGTCATGTTTACAAATTAGTGATTAAAAGTCAATTAGGCATTTGTTAGGTCCATAAATAAAATTAATTATTGATACTATATATTTGTTGAGGGGTATATAGGCACTAGTTGAATAAATTAATGATAATAAAAATGTAAAGACACCAATAAGATTATATCCATTAAAATTTTAAAATTCATGTCACCTAATGCATGCATGCCTATATACATCTATATGTGCATGTGTTTAATCTCATTAGAAAGAGTATTTTTTAATAGAACTAAAAATTAAATTTTTCGCACTTCAAATTATCTTCACTACTTTATTCTTAATTTTTTCTCCTTTTTTCCTCGTAACATAAATGTTTGCATGAGTACAAAATGTTCAATTATAATTTTATTTTGGGATAGTCAAGTGTGTGGTTTAATTAGGCTATAGGTTTTCCATCTTAACAAGAGTTCTCAAATTTTTGGATATATAATTATGTTAAATATTTTGAAGAAGAATTTCATCGTTCATAATGATGTTATCTTACTCGTATAAAATTATCTCTAATAAAAGGTATATGTGATTTAGAAAAATAATTGTTGGGTAAAATGTTCCATTATAATAACTAATTAATATATAATTAAAAAGACACATGACTTATTTGTTTTTATTTTAAATATGTATGGTGCCTCAAGAAAATTATTTTTATCGACAACTTTTAAAAGGCAATAGTAATCTCTAAAACTATCCTACAATTGGAAATTAGGCAGTAATATATGCATTGGTGAATATTATTAACAGTGACACAAGCAGCCCACTAGCGATCAATAATACTAGAGGATAAATTATATGTATATGAGATAGACAAAATAATAGAATTTACACATAATATTCGGTAAATATTGTCCATAATTTATAGGAGCAAACACTATCTTTACTTGAAGGACTCTATGTGATATCTCAACATTGATCAAGAGTATTATCAATTAATATGACCAATATAACTACTATAACGGATGAATAAAAAGTATGTGACCTCTAAAAGAGTTTTTTTTGGTAATATTTGAAAGTAAAGTTACCAATGTCGTAAATATGTCTTTCTCTCCTATCCATAATTATAAACACGATTTTTTGATCGAAAGGGGGCGAAAATATTTATTTATTTAATTAATTTTCCATGTAAATAAAATAATTTTTAAGTAATTAAATTAAACTAATTTTTATAGTTTTAAAAAAAAACTTAAACAAAATATTTTAAAAAACAAAGAAGAAATAATATTTTTTTTTAAAAAAACAAATGAAGTACAAAATTAAAAAAAGTCATACAACTTAGAAGTTATAGACAAAAAAAAAAGTAAAAAAAAAATGCAAAACAGCTCAAAACTCATAAGTACTCTTACTACTTCTAAGTTGCAAATAAAATAAAAAAACAAAAAATAAATAAAACAAGTCATAAGACATAAATATATTTATGATTCTCGGAAGTTGTAAATATATATTTACAATTTTAGTTTAACATAATAAAAAAATCATATAACTTTAAAGTTGTAAATCGAATAAAAAAATCCTAATAGATTTTACAATTTATGACTTAGAAGTTATATAATCGGTCACGACTTAATATCATTTGATAATTTTTTTACGACCAAATGATAAGTAATCTTTTTTTCTCCCAGAGTCAAAAAGCCCCACAAACACTACACACACCTGAAGGTACTATGCAAGGTGTTATTTGAGACTGTTTGAGTTGACTCATACTCACTTCACCAAATAACTTATATCAACTATATCCCCCCAATTTGGAGAGACTCGCAGAAGCCTTATTCTTTGTCACTCGATAAAGCATGTTTTTAACATTGTGGTTCTCCTGGTTGTGGTAGAGGTCATCCTAGACAAAATTGTATATCTAATGACAACAATAGTCACTTTATTGGACATTATTAATAAAGTCAAATAAGCATTTAGTGCCTTTTATATGAGGATCCTTTGAATATCCCTCTCATCTTGTATTTATAGAGACACATAATTTTGAATCAAATTAAATAATTAGGGTGCGCGCACACACACTTTTATGTATACATACACACACAAAATCTTAAATTAAATTAAAAAAAATAATTTGAATGTTTTAAACTCAATGAAAAATATTAACCTATTGATAAGAAATATTAGGAGGAATGACACCTAAGACTAATACATATCTTGAGATTGTAATGTAATCACACGTGTAATAACCTAAACATCTTTCTTAGTTGAAACCTAATAACTAGAAAGGCCTTTTTCTTGGTCAAAACCCAAAACATACCCAAAATAAGTTAATGATATAAGGCAACGCATAAAATTTATTGTAATAACAACGACATAAATTTAAGTAAATATTTCTTATCATCTACCAATAAAAATAATAATCTACTATGTGCTAAATAAGATTTGATTCTATGAGATAACGTCAAATTACAATTTCATATTCATTTTTTTTTCAAAATTATTAAGATGATTATTAATTCTAAAATATTTAATTACGGTAATCATGAATAAAATGTTATAATTAATTAAAAATGATTATTTTGAAGAGAGTGTATCTGAATGTTTGCTCTAAATTTTTGTCTTAATTTTAAGTATATTTTATAGTAAAAATATTAGATATATGAAGATTAACATAATTAAAATGTAGATAGTTTGAGATACACTATCTTATATACTATAAGATAATTAAAATATAGATAATTTGACATATATTTCAGTCGGTTAAGATTTATTATAATACGAAAATATTACATGTCAAATATTCATATACACTATCTTATATGAAATATTTTTTATAATAAACATTATAATTATTATATTATTTTAAAAACTAATTAAGAATATCGGAATTATAAAATATCTGCGATAATATTTTAATAATAAACATGATAATCATAATTATTATAATTTCGATAATCTTATAATAATTGTAAGATTTTATAATATACTTAATAATAAATATAGTTATAATTATTGATTCCTAATATATATATTATTACACGAATTACATTAATTAACTAAGATAATTATAATTGATTGGAATTAATTTATAATTGATAATTTGAATAATATATCTATATATACTCGTGTGGATGACGATTTCTCATCATCAAGTCTTTTTATTTTCATTTGCGCTAACTCTTATTTCTTCTCTACACTTCATTTTCTCTCATTTTTTATTTTTTAGTAATAACGACGGAATTAATCCAAGCAAGAAACACTGAAATATAAGTAAGTCCTAACTCTCTTTTCTTTCTTTGTTATGTTTTCATCTCATATTTCATACTCATACTTGATAGTTTTTTTTATTTCTTTCTTTGACATACCTTGCATGTCCAATTATTTTATCCTTTTTGTCCCTCACTTTTTAGCCTTCAAGAAGGGTGAAACGTCAAAGACAAATAAGAGATGAATTTATGGGAAAATCTATATTATTTACTAATTTTTAAAAATTTCTGTTTTTTTTCCTTCAAAAAATGTGTTATAGTATTTTTTTTCATACGTAACTTAGTCTTTCTTTTTCATTGCTTTTCTATTTGTGAAAAGTTTTGATATTTTTAATTTATATTTGTTTTTTTTATTTATTAGGCATTTGATTTTTTTTTTTGTCTAATAAGTATTAACATATATGGACATTTGGAAAACGTATGATCATATTGTTTTATTAGTTTGGTTTCTATGTTTCTTATTTAATATTTTGAATTGAGTTATGAAGTAAAAAATATTAATTATCAAGTATTAGAT
>PYAF01003382.1:347241-363562 GCA_007407185.1 Glycine tomentella | reverse complement strand
TAATGTTTCTTTTTTATTTACGTTTTATAATTTTACTCCATGACAAGAAACAATAAATATAAAATATAAATTACTTATGTATATAATATCAATATAAGGATTCATAATTTCTAGACTTTTCAATTATTTTAATGCATGGAGTCATGATAAAAGATTAATATCAAATATAAATGTACCATTAAATAAGAATTTTCATGTTAACACACATTTAAATATTTATTGATATATTTATTAACATATATTTATTAAAATTTAAACTAAATAATTATTAATATATTATAAATTCAAAATAATATAAAAAATATTCCTATAAATTATAAAATGTGTATTTAATACTCATGGTCCTTGTAAGACATAAGACTCTAAACTAGTAATATGTTGAACCTCAATCGTATATATCTCTTTGTCACAATGTTACTATTTTGCTCTATATTCTCATAACCATGAGGATGCTCATCGATACGGGTATTATATAGGGTGGGTTTGATAATTGAATGTGGGAGGGTGACAATGATATGTTGGAACATTTTGTCTCATGTTATGTTTGTTACAAAGTACTGTGTTAGTAATTAATTATGTAATAAATAATATTTATTTATTTTTCATTCCTACTTCAATTTTATTGTCGTTACTATTTGAAGTATATTCCTAAAATTATTTTCCTTTCTGATTTTATAATGTTAATGTATTGATTGTCAAAATGAAATATTATTAAGACTTTCCTCCACTTTTCTCCATCTTTTGCCCAGTTTTCTCTGCCTATCATTCAGTCTTTCTCCACTAGGACCACTACCTTATTCATTAGAGGTGAAAAAATAGGTTGGTCTAACTAGCTTAACAAGTTAACACAAATATATATGCTTTTAGAAAGAAGGGGGTGGGCTTTTAATTTTGACAATGAATTAAATTTGAGTCATTTTAACTTGTTTCGACCATGGTATGATCTAGGATTAATCCCCCAAAAGCCTATGTGAACTAGGATTTCTTTGAATTTGGGTCTCATTTTAAAAGTTTAAATTGAATTTTTACCGTTGTGACTCAACGTAGACACAACTTGAATCTTCTAGATGAAATATAGGTAGGACTTTGGATTTAAGTTTTAAACATGAATAAACTGAGCCCAATTACCGCATTCCAATCATGTCCTTATTTGAGTTTGCAATAAATTTTCATTAGGCTTGAGCGTCATTGTAAAAGCCTAAATTGAATCTGAATATTTTTTGCCAACTTGCTATATAGCCCATGACATGCATCAAGTCTACTACCTAAAGCCACCCAATGAAATGTAGGGAATAAAGTTTAAATTTTGAGCATGAATTGAATATGGATTCTTTTAAATCGATATAATCATAGCTCAATTAAACTCTTGGGTTTGCTTTGAGCTCTAGAAATATCCAATATACGTGTTCTTTAATATGAACAAGACCATGCAAAGACATGTCAATGATGTTATAGAATCATCCATCCCTTTCTTTAACTTTTTTTTCTTATGCGCCAACCTCTTATTCGAAGATATTGAGTAAAGCCAGAAGTACAATGCAACACGTACACTAGAAAATCCAGCTAATCTATTCTATGGTCCCAACCCAATTTGCAATAAGTTAGATAAAAACTCGTGAAATGTTTACACGTTTGAACCGCTTGTCTATAAACAAAATGGACATTGTTTTAACGCAATTGTGCTTCTAGGGGTCTAAGGAGTACGGGTCATTCGAGTTGACCTAAATCAACCTAAATAATTTGGGTTGGATATTTTTTGTGTTTAGGTCAGACTCAAATCGAACTAATCAAACCTGTTGAATTTTATGAGTTTACCAATTGATTTTTAAATTTAAAAAAAAAATCAAATACTATTACTATTAATTATATAGAATTATCAACTTAAATTGAATAAGCATCAATGCATTTTTAACCTTAAGGATCAAAACGACAAGGATTTTATTGATTGAAATTACTTTAGATAAACTTTTATAAATATTTCATATCTATTTACAAAGAATAGGTCTCGCAACGTCTTATTGATTTTGGTAAAAAAAAAGTGTTTAAAACTCATCAACATTTATTGAAACTTCTTATCTTGAATATGATATACTTAATTTTTCATCTCCTATGAATAGATAGATAGACAGACAAGAGTTATTTGAGTCGATGTGACAGTATTATAAAATTTCTTTTTTAATAAATAATATAACAAAAAACAGTTGTGGGTGATTTATTTAATAAAAAAATTAGTGTATACAAAATATTGTATTTTAAAAAAGAAAAGACAAATTGAATGTTTTGACCCGTTGATCTATTTAACTGTGACCCGCTTACATCCGCTTCGATTCGTTTGCATGCCTTTCTATGTTTGGAAACATGGTCCAGGACAATTACTATGGTATATTAACATTGCTTTTGATTTTTCCAAACTCCCAAGATGATCTTATCAAAGAAATCATATAAATGATGGTGTTTTGCCACTTTGGAAATCTTAGCAGATTAAAAATAATTCTAGATACTAGGGCATGGCTTGGGACAATATCAAATCTAATTAAAATGAATCTGCTTCTAAACATGTTTAATTTTTCAAGTGTTAGATTTTTTTTCAGTTTCTCCATTCATTTAACTAATTAATGCTGCTGGGGGATATAATTTGGAATATTTTTTTGGGTAAAATTTTCATTATGACCTAATCCATAGATCTTAACCAATCTTGAAATGGATAATTGAACTCTAAGCTTAATAATCATGCATGTAGGCTACTATATCACAGTTACTTTAATAACTACAATGATGATGATAATAATATTTATTATTGGACAGCAACTCTCACATACTGTCTTATATAATTTGCATTGCTTCTGTATTCTAATTTTTATCAAATAGTTAACTTCAAAATGAAGTAATGTGTTTTCTGTTAGACGTGGAAGAAGAAATTAACTTTCTTATCATTATTTATATATGCCTAGATATTTTAGCATTAGCTTTGTTTGTTAACATATTTTAGTGTTAGTTTGGCAAAACCTCATACTAAAGCCTAGTAGTATAAGGACGTATTTGGATCAATGTTTATAAAGTTAATTTTTAATAAAATTAATTTTAAAGTAATGTAATTTATATTTGGATATTTTCTTTTTAGAATTAAATTAAAGTAAAATTAATAAAAATTTCTAATCTAATATAAAAATTACTTAAAATGATTTTAACTCAAAATAAATTTAAAATCCAAAATTAATTTTAAAATTTTATACAACATGAAATAAAAAAATAAAAATTTATCTAAAATCAATTCTTGACGTATGATTAATTTTAAAATGTTAATGTTTGGGTGTCGTTTTATATATTTGGGCATGCCAACTCCTGTAATGCATTGAACTCGAAATTGTATAGGAAATCATATTTTAATGCATTGCCGTAGCGAACGCACATGGGTTTAGTATGAATGGGGCCCACATGAAAATAGTTTAATATCCTCTTTCTATGGCGTAGGAGAAGCCTTTCTCAGAACTGCGCTTTCATCATAATATATTTAATGATTGATGCCAAGTTGCATGAGGTGGATGTTTGGCTGCTCCTTGTAATTTAATTGTACCTATTTTCTTAAATTTTTTAGAAAGAAAGAAAGAAGCCCAAACACGTCACCTCCATGAACAACAGAGTACTTTGACGTCTCAAAAATAGACAGGTCATTAAATTATCATAAAGACTTAAATAATACATAAGATATTTTAAGATGTTTTTTTTTTTAAAAAAATTAGTCCTTTAAATATTTAAATTTTTTAATTTTAGTTTCTACTGTGAAACTAACAATATTAATTAATTAAGTATGTAACAACAAAATTAGTAATCTATTAACTTTTTATCATTCTTGTCATTAAGAAATTTAATAGGATAATTACATATATATTTTTAAACTGTATCTTTAAATATCTAGTTAACTAATAAGAAATTTAATAGGATAATTACCGTAGCTGCTACTCTCCCTTGTCATTGTCGCGCCGGTCACCTCTGTAGTACAAGCCATTCCATAGAGGCAGCCCCCGTGGCGGGGGGATATGGACCCGATGATAGGTGTGACTCGAGCTTTTACCTTAGTTTTGATGATTTGTTATGTATGATTTATGGAATTTTTGTTTGTAATAGTTGGAATTAGTTCATGTATGTTAGTGTAGGATTTATGGAAGTTATGTTGCTGAACAATGATACTAAGATGCATACCTATCACATAAGTGGATATGCATATTTTTTAGTCGGGTACTAGCTAATTCCTTCTCTTTTATGTGCTATTCCATGTTTCTGGAACCAATTACACAACTTGATTTGTGGTTGTAGGATGGATTTTGGTGATTGGTCTTAGAATAGCAAGTGTACATATAGCAAGTGGGATGGAATAGCTCGAACTATAACACATGTATATTTTTATCTTAGATATGTTTGGCTCCTCTTGAATAAGAAGCTTTCATGTTTTCCAAAGTTGTCAAGTGCCTTATTAGAATTTAGAACCTATGTTTGTTCGTATAACAAGCCAATAATTTCATCTTAATAATTTCAATTTCTCACTCATGTTCTTGATGAAGTATTTCTCACTCATATATTTCTCTCTTGATGGATGTTTAACAGTTCTGACATCATGGATTTTGGGAACATTTGTAGAAATTTATTTTCTACTATGCAAAATTAGTTTATATTGTGCATTGCTATGAAAAGAAGAATAAACTCTTGTTGTCACGGGCTTAGAGATATGGTGATCAATATATTTGTTGTTTAGGGTCGAGGTTGAAAAATATTGCTTGCATTAATTGTTATGATTTATCGTTGTTGCTTTTTCTTTTCCCATGGCTTGATGTTAGGGGTTTTTCTGTTTTGTTATTCCATACTTATTTATGGAGTTGTGTTCTTTCAAACTTATTTATTTTCTGTTTTCTTACAAATTTCATTAATTGTAGCATGGCTACTCAAAGATGAATGATTAAATTTTAACTGAGTGACATGAATTTATATTCATGCTATCATGTGATTATTTAAATGGTTTATAGGAAATACATTAGAAGGATTTTCTTCTCTCACATTTGAACTTTGTTGATTTACATTCTTATCACCCTAGGCTATGTATCACGCATATTTAATTAATATATTTTATTACTTGAATGTGATTAAAACAAGTTTTGCTATGATTTTCTGGTGGTTATGAATGACAAGCGGGTGGAAGGATTGGTTATGCAGATGAGAAGTCTTATGACACGTTTGCACATCGATCTACTAGGGGATATCATAATGGGATTTCTGGTGTGTTAATAATTGTTAATCACTATGGGTTTTTCTTATATAGTGTAAATGACATGTATAGTTAGCTTTAATTCCTCTTTTATTCTGTGATTAATGAATGCTTATATAATATAAGTCAATAACTCAAAAATTGAAAGTTTGCTAGGTGGTTAGGGTGATAGGTTAATGAAATGGTGGATATGCTGAATGTTGAAGGATGTTATTCCCATAACCATAGTAGATGCTACTAAATGGAATTGTAAGAGTGTTGTATACTTGTGACATACATGTTTTGATAGAGTTAAGATAGAGTTTGGTAATGAGATGCAACGTATGAAATGGAACCTGGTTATCAATTTAGTATCCTTCTCTTGAAAGTATTGAGTTGTGTAGTGTAACAAAAGCATTTCTCTAAATTTAGCCAAGTTTTTTGTTTTTTTGTGTCTGTTTCAAAAATACAATTGTTGAGATCTTGTTCAATTATGATTTATGTTATGGTTATTACTATGTCATGTTAACAATTGGAGTGTGCTTGGTAAGTTGTAATGTATCTTGTTTGTTTTCTTAGGTTGCAATGAATACAAATGGATATAGTCTTCCTATAAATATATGGAGCTTGGGATGCACCAGTCTTGAAATGATAGCATCAAAGCCTCATTGGAGTCAACATCAAAACTTATGGATTTGTATTATGTGGTGTTTTTATGGATTTGTATTATGACTTAGTACTTCTATGCAGTTTTCATTTCTATTTGTTGCTTAATAACTCATGGTTGTATGAATTATATTATATTTTGAATCACTTAAGCTATGAAAATGAAATACTTTGTATTGTGGATTAATTTTGTGTATAAACAAATATTAATTTTAAATGATTTGTGCATGAAATTAATTAATATATTCAAGTAAAGGTAATTTCATAATTTTTTTTGTTGTAAAAAATAGATAATTATAGTGGACTAAATCGTCTGTATTACAATGAGTTTCTCACATTGAGTTTTATATATTGTAATACAGACAACTTAATTTACTATAATTGTTTATACATTCTATTTTTACTAAAATTACCAATGATTAAGCTTTTTGTATTATCGACGGTTAAATTACTGATGACTAAATCCATTATATTATCCTCAAGAGGCTAAGCCCACTGTATTACAAAGGGTTTTTTTGAAGGCTATTGATAAAATTTACTGAATGCTTATATAATATAAGTCAATAACTAAAAAATTGAAAGTTTGCTAAGTGCTTAGGGTGATAGGTTAATGAAATGGTGGATCTACTGAATGTTGAAGGATGTTATACCCATAACTAGTAGATACTACTAAATGGATTGTAAGAGTGTTGTATCCTTGTGGCATACATGTTTTGATAGAGTCAAGATAGAGTTTGGTAATGAGATGCAGTGTGTGACATGGAACCTGGTTATCAATTTAGTATCCTTCTCTAGAAAGTCTCAAGTTGTGTAGTGTAACAACTTAATTCACTGTAATTGTTTATACATTTTATTTTTATTAAATTACCAACGGTTAAACTCTCTCTATTATGGATGGTTAAATTACTGATAATTAAACCCATTATATTACCCTCAAATTACAGTGGAATAAGCCCATTGTATTACAGATGACTTTTTCAAGGTCGTGGATAAAATTTACTAATAGAGGTTTTACAAAGGGACTTCTAACCCACTAAAAGGCGTCGATTACCATGAATTTTCGTTATTACAATGGACTTTAGATAACTGTAATAACAAATATTCTTGTAATGATTGAGTGTGAGTATGCATTGTTTTTAAATTATATTTGTAAAGTTAGTTTTTATGAAAAATTATACATTTGCAGCATGGTACACGAGTATAAAAGAAGCATACACGGTTAAAATTTTCTGGAAAGAGTATTGGGGGCCTCACGTATTATTCTTCTTTTTTGATTGAGATATTTTTTAGGTTAAAATAAAAAATATTTTTTAGATCATAAGTATCTTTTATAAAAAGTAATTCTACTTAAGTTAAATAAGACTATTATATATCATAAAATATTTTCAAAATATTTAATATAATTACATATTTAAAATTATCAATTAAATTGAAAAATCTCATATCAACTAATTTATGTGTTGGATGATAAAATTAATTTCTTTTGATGCGCTAAAAATAGTTGAAGTAGACTTTATTTAATATTTTTATGAGCAGAATTTGGAACGTAAGTAACATTTAAGAGATAACTACATATTAATTATATTATAAATTTTTTTTTCATCTCAAAATAGAATGAACTTTTTTTAATAGGAAAATTAGAATGAACGGTTATCATGTTCCATCTTGAGAACTTCAAGTTCTATACACCTAGATTTTGAGGGGGGGAAAAGCTTTTTAAACATAAAATAAACGAATAATATTTTTTGTTTGTAATTTTAGAGAACATTATTAAAATATAAAATTATAAATAAAATGTTATATATATATATATTATATAACATATAAAATTGTTTTCATATTCAATGAGGTTGGTAAGAAAATAAATGATAAACAACTGGACATGACGCACTAGGCATAGTTCAGTTGTCAAATCCACAGGGGTTGCCAAGATAAGACTCGAAGGGTCAACATCTATATGATAGTGAATTGGTTTTCTAGTTGACTAAAATTAGGAAGCTAAGCGTTGAATAATTGAATAATGTTAATATACTATTATGGTTCAATGGTTCTGATTAACACGACTCGGTTGAGAATAAGTTTATATTTTAAACTTGACATAAATCCAAAATCAGAGTGGGAATTAAAACTGTAACTGATTCACTTAGTTTGGAGATTAATTACATGAATGTATATACATTTCAGATATGATAAGCCTATGAGATAATTGACAGATGGCAATTACAACTAAATGGTAACACAAACCTCTTACCCCCTCAAGCAATACGGCATGTTTGCATAAACTTATGTAGAAATATTTTTAAAAAAAGAAAAAAAGAAAAAAAATTATAAATTAAAATTATTTTATTCATAAAATAATTCGTAAAAGCTTTCTCATACTAAAGATAGTTTAATTCTTTGAAAAAACTTATATAATTCTTTTTCATATTTCGTTAGCTTAAAAGTACATCTGCAGAAACTTACTGTCCAAACAGGACATAAGATGGCAATTTCTATCATTCTAACTCTAAGTTAGGATACAAAACTCTGAAATTAACGCAGAAGGATGAAGTTATTTGATAAAAAAATATATATATCAGCATGTATAGGGAGTGATTTCAAGGGACCAGCCAAACAATTTTCTCTAACAATGAGACAATCTATCTTCAAGTGTTTTGTTCATGTATACTGAATTAACTACAAGAAATATAGTTATCACTCACATATTTTATATATGTCACAAGTACATGCATGGAAATCATGCAACAAGTAGTGGAGCCGTTGCAACTCACATGTAGAAGAAGTCAAGAATCGATATTTAGCCTCAGGAAGATCAAGCATACAAGAGAATCACCCATAAGAATTGGATTTGATCTTAGAATTCGGAGCATTGCACCATAAAGAATTTTCACCATTAAGTCCATTTCCTAAAAGGTTTAAATTGAACAACTCAAGGTTTGGAGTACACACTATATCCCATTTCATCCAAGACCTTTTTCTTTTCTGAAGTCCTTCCCAATTTAATACACTTTAAGGGGCATTTGTAAAAGAAAAGTAATAAGCTGGCACGTTGGGCAAAATTAGATATTAATTAAACATACCAACCACCTAATGTAAAATTGTCTGATCTTTTAAGTAGAAAATCTTTTTCTAAACTTATCAATAATAGGATGTTAAGTTTCCAATATAATTTCTTCGGATTGACTTCAATAAGGAGATAGCAAGATATTTTAACGAAATAGAACTGATTCAATACAATTTAAAAATCAGCCTAAGTGGGAAGAAAACTCCCATCCACTTTAATGAGATTACTTCTATGAAAATAAAATTTCAAATTAGATACCAAATCAAAACATTTTAGAAATGTTTTTCTTAATTATTATTATAGGACAAAAATGTATTAATTAAAGTAGAAATAATACACTTATCGATTTACATAAATAATTATAATTTTATTATGTTACATAAGATTAAGAAGATAAATAAACACATGAAAAAGATTTTTTTTTAAAAAAAAATAATAATTGAAGTATGACCTATGAAGGAAACAAATTAATGTTCTGTTTTCTCTTTTTTCCATCCATATGCAATTTCTTATCTTGATCAATTAAATAACCATTAGTGTACCAGCTTGAGTATTGGAGATGATAATTTGGTTTCTGTGCAATCATATTGACCACAAAATAAAAGACCAAAATTAAAGAAGATAATTGCGCATAATTATTTTTGTTGCATTTATGTTGTATCTATTTTAATTTCATAATTTATGCCATTGATACATAGATATATAATTCATGTCCTATCAAATGCTTAGTCGTCAACAATGTCCACATAATGTTGACGACTGTGGTTTACAAGTATTGTAAGATACTCTCCAAGAATTGCATTTGAAGAAGCAAGGAATATGGTTTAGGAACAAATGGAATTTCAATATGCTAATGTCATTTTCAGTTAAGCAATGTGCTTTTCGTAAAGAAGTGGAGCTCCCCCCCCCCCCCCCCCCCCCCCCCCACCACAAAAATGTGAACCCACACAACATATGTAAAATTTTGCTTTGGATAACTTTAACTGAGCAATAGCCTTATGGACCATGGTCCAACGTTATGGTAACTCATCCCAATTACTAATTTAACAATAATATTGATATATTTTCATAGCACTTCTTTTTCATTTCATTTTTCTTGATTCCTTTATTTCATTGACATCACATGATCACATATATATATACACCACTTTTTCTATTCTCCTCTTATTTCTCTCCCACCCTTTGGGGAATTTTAATACTGTTAAATTTTTAATCAATCAAATTACATGTCTTCTTTTTATTAATTGTTTTTTTTTCAAATTAGTTCTTATTATTATTTTAAAAAATTTTAAATTGTAACTTTTTAAACTTAAAAATATGATTAAAATTAAAAAATATGATTAAAGATAACTTTAGAAGTCAGAATTCAAAAATCTTTTTAATTAATTACTTTCAACACTTTTTAAAACCTATGCTTAAGAAACAATAATAAGAAAAATTTAAACCCTTAACCCCAAAAGATTTTTTTTTATAAAAAGTGTTAAAAGTAACTAAAAAGATTTTAGGGTTCAAACTTCTAAAACTATCTTTAATTATATTTTCTAATTTAAAAAGTTACAATGTTTAAATTTTAATATAATAATCAAGAACTAATTTGAAATAAAAATAATAATTAATGAAAAAATGACATGTAATTTGATTGGTTAAAAAATTAACAATATCAAAATCCTCCAAATTTTTGGGAACACCATAGAAACTCTCTACATATAATATATAGGTATTCCACTTGAAAATAATTTGTTTATATCACATTTCTTTTTGTTAAAAATTTATTTTGGACAACAAAGAAAGATTAAAGATTTATTTAGGTATATAAAGACAAAAATAGTTTTACTTAGATCACATCTCTTTTCTTATTTGGAGTATTTATATTATTATATATTACATATTTTTTTTTCCTTTTTCCCTTTTACACAACTAAACAAGAAGATTTTTTTTTTTTTTTCATTTTCTCTCTTATCAAATAGCTTAAAGAAATCGTCTCATTCTTTATTTCTCCTTTCCTTTCACTTTTTTCCCTCCACTTCCTAAACCAATGTATCCTAATGGGAGGATGAATATCATTTTCTACCAAATTACGGAGCCCTAAGTACGGGTGATATGCATGATGCAAGGTGAGCTAGATTGGTAAATGGCCTAGCCATAGTGAGAATGTTATTATCTCCTAAATGGCCTTTTGGGTGTACCTTTTGGCCACATTAGGAGAAAGAAAGGGAAAGAACATAAATTAACAAATGAAAGCAAAAGAGGCCATCATCTATTATTTTTCACATAACCAAAACTCAATGGCCTCATGCAAAAACCGTCCTGCCATTCATGCCTTTAGTCACCTCACTCATTGAAAGCAGATTCTCATCATAAGGGAAAGAGAGAACCGTCCAAGGCATCTTCTAGATATGGAAGGCCACATAAACGTAAGTGTCATTGTTTTATCTATTTATTTATTTATTTTGCAAGTTCTGCAAAATTGCCCTCCCTTTAAAAAGTATAATGATAAACACCTTTCCATTAAGGAATTCTAGTAAGCACCTTTTGTCTGGAAGAAGCCACCTCCTAGGAGTGTGGGATTCAGTTGTTATTAAGAACAAAGATATGCTCTAAAGTTTTACACATTTGGCAGCTTTTTATTGTCTCAAAGTTTATAGATTTTTGTCCACCAAAAAATTTATTTTTTTAATAGAGTGGAGTTGGCACAAAGTAAAGCTTCGTTTGGAAATTATCTTCAAAATTAATTGCCACAATCACAATATACCTTCTTATATCTTCCAGATGTAAAAAAAAATAAAAAATGGAAAGCTTATGGAACCCTAACCAAAAACGCATACTTCAAGAATCGTGATAATGCGTGATAATGAACTTTTCGACCGAGTTATTATAGGTTAAATTGCTTTCGAGTCTTGTAAAAGTGTTCTTCCTTTGATATATTAAGAATTATTTACTATCACTATATTAACCAAGAATCTATATTTAGCTCTCAATTAGCTATATGAAATAGATCCCCATGACTCCATTGTTGAAGAATTTTAATGAACCTTTTACCAACATATGAAATTAGGAAATAAGGTATTTTTTCTCCTTTAATTAAATAATATTAGAAGCATCACTTGATTTGGGAATCTACTTAGGATGATCTACCATGACAATGGAACCAAACTTGGAGTCTAATTCCATAAGCCTAAGGGAATATGTGTCATAATGAGAAGGATATGTATATGCCTTTGTTGGTTATACTAAAACGATTATAGGCATTTACTCACTTTTTTCTCTTCTATTTCACTTCCTTCTTATTTTTCTTTCTTTTTCATGTCACTTAATTATCACATTTATTACTTTGTCAATGTTCCTTTTCTCTTTTCTTTCTATCTTTCTTCAATGCAGTAGAAGTTAATCACTACTCTTATACATTATACAAATCTCTCTCTCTCTATACATACATATAATTATGCGAGTGTAACTTTAATAATTATTATATAATTTTTATAACTTAATATAAAATATCATTTTTATTGATTCAACTGTTGAATTATATTTACGTATTACCAAAATTATATGTGTTAATATTGAACAACAATAAAAAGGTAATCTAAGTATCCATATTTTAGTATATTTTAACATGTTTATGTTACATCGATTTTAATCTATATGAATAAAATAACAAATGATTTTGGATCAATATAAAATTTTACATATTTGATTTATGTGAAATGAACTTTCAATTTAATAGTGAATTTTAAGAAAAGATTATCCAGTTAAAAATTATAAAATAATATAATAATTATCAAAATTATACTATTGGTATAATTTGATTTCTCATATATATATATATATATATATATATATATATATATATATATTGAGAATCTTTGTTTGTTCTTTGAAACTATATATTGAAAAGTTAAATATGAAAGTCACCAAGCAACACATCAATTTAAACGTTAATGGTGGCAGGTAAGTTAACAAGTAAAATAAGGAACAAGAAAATATAGTTGCAATTATGTTTCCATTATTATTTTAACTAATAAAGATATTTCTCTGTAGTGATGAGAACTTTTGAATATTAAACCCATATGCCCCAAAGACTATGCAAACACAACTCAAGCTAAAATCCCCCAAAACGCCAAGTGAGCATCCAAGGCAAATAGCATTGCAAAAGTAAAGAAAAGAAAGCCAAAAAGTTTGTGAGGTTGAAAATTGTGTGGGTGAAGAGAGATGGGATACATGGGTGTGCGTGTGTTTAAAAAGTTGCATTTTTTTGTCACCAGACAATCTTTTTACCCCTCCATCTCTTTTTCCCACCTTTTGTAGATGCTTGCCAACCATATATCCTCCAATTTATTCATTTATTTTTAAAAAAATGTCTCAATTAATATTTGTTCCTAGTCTCTCTCTGCCTCTCTTTTTTCTTCTTAGTCAGCTTAGAAACAACGCATTCTTCGCAACCCACACATTTTGTTTTATCCTATAACATACACAAAAAGCAAGCACTGATATTAATATCAAACGTCACATTAAGTGTAGGTCCTCCAATAACAAAAATGATGTGCAATTGGTCTCTCCCTCTCGTTATGCACAAGTCTCTTTCTAAGATATATACACATATTGGGTGGAGCTTTGGCTCCACATTGCTACCCTCCAATTTAGGAATTCTCTTCTTTTTATCCAATCTTCTTCTGATCATATATATGATCGCATCCTTTTATTATTTATTATTATTTCATTATTTTCTTTTTGTAATGTGGAAGATCAATCTAGCTATATAGGTCAACCCACCATCCATTTCTATTGTCTCTTTCATTCTATTCATTTTCTTCATTCTCAACCTCCTCATTTATCAAGGGTATGTGGATTTCTTGTTATGATTCGGAACAAGTTTCCATCGTTCGTTGGTCATTGACCTCATAATTAACGAAATATTGTCTGCCTAGCTACACTCTCGTTTTGTAGAAACATGTAAAAATACTATTATTTTCTTAAAAAATTATGCATGTCATGACAAAATGCATTTCTAAAAAGTTGGTTTTGAAAGAAACCAATAAAAGACGGGAGGATATATAATAGTAGTTATAATGAATTTGGTTTAAAAAGGACCTTTAGAGAATCTGATTTTCATGACACGTCATATTTTTTCTCATTTCTTTTGGGGTATTATATTTTATATTAATAGGTCACATTTTTTTTAGTATTATCAGTTTCAATATTTCATAAAACTATTCACATACTGGTTTTCAATTAAAAAACTACAAATTTAATATACATATTATAAATTTTAATCACAAATAACATGCAAATCAACATCTTTAAATTTTTAATAAAGTATTTTGAGGTTTTAATTATAGTATTTTCTTTTGAAAAATAATGTATATAATTAATAATCTATTGATGCGCAATAATAAAAGAACTGTAATTTTTTCAATAAAAAAGTATATTCTAGCAACTGTATTTAGATTAGATGCTCAATGTTAAAGAGAGTTAGTATACTTAATCAAATAAGGTATGTAAATTATTATAAATACTCTGAAACTGTTTTCGATTTCTAATTTTCTGCCGGATAAAAAAAGATTAGATGTTCAATTGCCTGGCTAGTTAATTGGATTGGCGAAAGTGTATTTGTGTTGTAGATCATCATGAAGTCATGGCATATTTTAGTCTCCTTTCTCGATAGAAATTTAAACAGTGCACAGGCACTTGTAGATATTTTCATTACTTTCTTATAGATTTTTTTTACTTAAAAAAAATATTTTAACAAAGAATAGATACCAATACTTCCAAAGAAAAAACCAAATTCCAAGAAACTATGTATGCAATCCCACTTTCAGCCAAAGTTTGTGTGTTTTGGGGAAATTATTGGTCATAAATTATTTGCACTGGTTTCTGTTCTTTCAGTTTATATGATACAAGAGGAATTTGTTGTTTATATATAATCCAAACAAAGCAAATTGACAACTCCCATGAGGCTGACCCATATGTACGTAACGTCTTTTGGGGGGATATTTTAAGGCCATTGTCCAATTGGATCTTTCAGTGTATCTCAGAAGTAAGGTTGGCAAGCTTCAATATCAATATATATCATTGTTAGGGCATGACGTGACTATATAACTAAGTTTTAGGTCAAATATGGCTAAGAGGTTTGATATAAATAAACATCACATTTCAATGAGTTTAGGTTAGGACGCGGAAAAATTAATTATGATTTAAACTTTATGGAAAGTTCTAATTATTAGTTGATTTTTTTGTCCAATAATGGACCTAATTAAGTGTCGTGCAAATTGGAGATTTACTATCATAACCACCAAATTATGAACGAAGGTGGGGTCAATTTTAACAATTAGGAAGCAATCAAAGTGTAAAAACTAATGAATACTTTTTTTATTTATTGGTAGTATCCATAAGCTAGCATATATAGTTTTTAACTAATTAGTTGATCATTGAATATTATGTGTCTTGTAAAGATAAATAAATGCAAATATGCAATACAAGAAGTTTTTTTTTTTTTTTTATGTATAATAATACTAGAAGTTATTATATATAATTTTAATTAAGAGATTTCATCTACGTACGTCTAAGTAGCACTGGGAGAGGAGTACCAATACTTACAAAGTTACTATAATGCTTAAAATAGTCATAATACTACTAAGATACATACCAATTATGAAAGTCGTTAGGCCCAATGTTACTCTACATAAGAAAGAAGCATTTTCTTTTTATAAGCCAAAGAAATATCATACACATATTAGCATTTTTCATGGTCAAATCTCCAGCCACCCTAATATATATACACATACTAGCACGGTATCCGTGCCCTTGTACGGATCACATTAATTTTTATGCATGTTTTAAAACGACTTATATATATATATATATTAATAAGTTAATACTATATTAAATTTATTAATGAAATGCACAACTATAAATTAATGCATATTAATCCTTAATCAGAAGCTTAAGTTTCTTGTTTTTTTAAAGAATGTGTTGTGAAAAAAATTATTTATTCTATAATTATTATAATTACTTGTTCAAATACAAAAAATGAGTATTTTAATTTTTTGTATTTGTTCCTATGAATATAACAATTAAAATTTTATTTTTAATATCATTATAATATTTTATTATTATCAATTATCTTCTTTAATCCTAAAAATTTTATGTTTGATTTATCAATATTAATGATATAAATACAAAAGTTATTGAATAACATGAGAATATATTTAATAAATTAATTTTTAACATATTAACTAATTATACGTAAGTTAATTTTTAGTATAAAAATTTCAATCTTATGATATAAATATTAATAACATAATATGTATTTTTAAAGATATTTAAATTATTTTATATGATTTCTAAGTAAAAATTAT
>PYAF01003382.1:318212-332564 GCA_007407185.1 Glycine tomentella | reverse complement strand
GCCTTTTATTTAAAATAAGGGTTAAATTTAAATATTGTAAAACCTACTTTAATCGAGTTTATTTTTACCTCTAATGGGAAGAGTAATTATATATAGACACTTCTCCATTGCAAATAGTACCCCATTATAGTTATTCTTATATTAAAAATTAAAAATTGAATTAAAAACATTATAAATTAAAATATACAACTTGGAAGTAAGATTTTTTACTTTTCTTATTCTCTCTTCTATCTTTTGGATGTGTGTTTTCACTCACTATTCTCACAACTAATTAAAAAAATATCTTTCAACAATATCAAACTATCTTTCTTTTATATCTTTGTTTGTATATTTAATATTTTTAATTTTTTATCCTTATATCATAATTTGATTTTCTTTATAAATATTAATATAACTTACATTCATATATATATATATATATATATTTATTTAAGTATGAATTTTAATTACAATATAATTTATATATTAATCATACTTATTTATTATAATTTTAATCATATAAAAATAAATATTCATATTTTATACTTTACATGTATTTTAACATGTGACAATAAATCAACAAAAAAAAAAACTAGTGACAATAAAATGTGGTGATAATGAGAGTTGCAAGTAAGTTGAACAACGAACCGTCCATAATTGGATTTTTTTTTTTTGTTTTTTTTTTAATATGAGAACAACTTTTATTCATATAGAAATGGTCTCCATGAAGTAAAATTAGAATTCTTTCAACCCGATTTAGGGTAAGTCTTGAAAATGATTTTTAATTTGATAACGAATAATGCCATTATTCAACAGTTCATGTCATTTTAAATTCCATACTCTCTTGACAATTATGCTTTGAAACTTTACGTGTAGACTCCAATTCCATTCACAATACCAGTAACAAAGGAACAGTTATAAACCTTTCTGATAATTTCTCTCAATATTTTTTAAGAATCTAGTAAATAATATATTAAACATTTTTTTACATTTTAAAACATTTTATGTAAATTTCAACACTTTATTTAATTTTAAGCGAATTATTAAAAAGTTGAGCAATATAGGGGCAATAGGGATTGTTCAGTTGTCATATTCATAGGGGCTACCGAGATTAGGGTTAATGGGTCAACATGATAGTTAACATATTATTATAGTTAACTAAAAATTAGGATTTAGGAGTTAAGCATTGAATAATGCGCGTATGATTAAAGTTTTGGGTCTTCTAATACGACGAAGGTGAGGAATTAAAGTTTATATATTCCAAACATGACATGGATCCAAAATAGATGTATATACTTGAACGTGTCAACTGTCATATAATCCAACCATGGTTTAAGGTGACATTATAAATTAATAACTTTTTTAGTGTGAAAGGGAGAAATGCTAGCTCTCAAACAAATCAAATAGCTTGTGTTTTTACTGTGATGAAAAGCAAGTCGATCTTGACTCTTAAGATTTTATAGATTCAAGATGAAATAATAAATAAAGTGCTTTTATATTTAAGTACTTAAAAATAAAAATATATTACATATAAAATAGACTCATAATTTAATTAAAACTGATATAAATAATGTTTTATTTTATTAAATGAATAACATAATTTTAATAAATGTCAAAAAAGATATATCACATTTCTTAAATTTACTCTTGTCTATCATTCAATTTATTTTCCAAAAAAAATCACACAAAAGGAAAATTAAGAAAAAATATTACCAATACATTCTCAAGTCCTTATCTTAATTGGTAAAAAAGTTGTTGCACCACCTTTTAATTTTGTTACATAAACTTAACCAATATTTACAAGGCATTCAAGGCCTTGAATAAATTCGGATATAATATAGTGCAAAATTGAATTTTTGAGTTTTGTTTTCTTTTTCTTTTGAATATAACTTGGACATCACTTTCAACAAAATTCTATTAAAGACAAAGAATAATAAGCATCCCATAATATAATAGATAACTATATAGCTAGATAGAGTTCTCAATACAAGCAATTTAGTAACATGAATATCAACATTTTTTAACAATTAAATATTTATTTTTTTATGCCAGGATGGGGGTGGGTGTATTTTATTATTATTTAACAATATAAGTACACTTCAAAAACTTGGAGGGTGACCATACCCTAATGTGTCACCCCTCCCTCTCATACCTCACACTGGCAAAATATATATATATATATATATATATATATATATATATATATATATATGGAGTTGCTAATATTCATCCTAGTTGGTGTGTATTAGCAAGTTTCACCATAATTTTAAGACAAAAATACCTAATTAATTTTTGGAGATTTATTATAGTAATTACATATTTATTAAAAAATATTTATCTCTCCTCCCCCATCTCCCACTTCCGTGATTCATGCAGCATATCATGTAAACTTGAAATTGAATTTTGTTTACAACAATAATCTGGAGACAGATCTCTCTCTGCCTGTGTTTGTGAGATTTAAATCAATTAAGTTATGCCCCATGGAGTTTAGCCTTGTTACATTGCTACAATTGTGTTTTTGGATTTCAGATTTGAGACTTTGCACTCGCAGAGATGGACCAAGTTTAGATCCACAAGGAAATTAATTTGGTGCTGAACTTCATTCCACAAGAAAACCGGTGAACAAAAGGAATGGATTTTTTAATATTGGTGGAGTTTTGTTCTGTGATGGGATGGTTGATTTTTATCATGCGTCTAGACTCTAGAGGAAGGTAGTGCATGTTGTGCATTAAAGGAATTCACTAGTGGAACTTGCTAATGCACGCCAACTAGGATGATATTAGCATTTTTCCATATATATATATATATATATATATATATATATATATATATATATATATATATATATAAAGGGCTGTTATTGGTTATTAGACCCCAATTTTACATTCCCGAATTTCAAAAATATCTAAGCAAAAATCATATTACTTGTTATTGGTATAGCTGGTACTGGATATAATGTGTCTCACTCAAACACTAGAAAATGAGTAGATGAACAGGTAAACAAAAACGCCTGTATCCCTGAACTTCACCTAGGCACTGCCATCATGGCTTATAGAAATAAAGAGGAGTGATAGCAACATCTATAGATATTCAGCAGTAACTTTACCACTTTATGAAATTCCAACTATAAAGTGATATTTTACAAAGCAAACAGTAAGATCACAACACTTTAAACATCTCAGTTTTTTCTTTTCGCTGGAGAAGATTTCCTCTTAATAACACCCATTCCAACACTTTATTATTGGTTATAATTTATCAAAAACTACAAATTTAGAAGTACAATTCATTAAAAATAAATTAAACCGACATAATTTTTATAATTTTCAACAAACTTAAATCAATTATAAAAAAAGTATATTAGATAATGTTCTAAGTTGGGAGTTCTGACAGGTTTAAAATGAACATTTACAAAACTGATTTTCCAAACGTGAACAACTTTTAGTTTTAGCTATCACATATGAATGGATGCATATCCTAGATCAAGTACCAATCTGCAAATCTGGAACAAAACAATTAAAAAAACGTAGGCTTGATCTAATATTTTAAATCCTATTCGTACAAAAAGTTGAAGCAAAAAAAATGTTACAAATCCTACATCTGCCGGTCATAAACTCTAAAATGAGGCACTGTCATTTAGCGAAAATTGGGTCACAATTGACAAACAAATACCACTAATTTAATTAAGCATAGGAACCTACTCAACACATCAAACTCTACCGTCCCCTGCCTTCCCTGTAGCCATGCAAACCAACAGAGCACAAAACTCTTGAGCACGTTCACAAGTTATCAAGCCATTTCCAAGAGCATAAATGTGTCAACTTACAGAGCATGAGAGTAGATGCCATCACCACTCCAGTAAGAATATACGGAGCTTAGGCACTGTCGGATTCATTTCCTGAATCAATATTCATGGGTTGCGGATTCTTGTAGTCACTAATCTCATCCTTGTAACGTTTTTTATCTTCACGTGCCTTTGCCTCGTATGGTTCCTTCTCTTCCGCTGTGCATTCAATAGGTAAAACAATGTAAAGTTGGTGATTTAGTCCCTAAATCTGCATGAAATGAAACAATTGACAACTAGTCATACCTGACAACTTTTTCCATTTCTCTCCAAGTACTCTTGACACATCCGTAAATGAAATTCCAGGATTAGTTTTCTTTAGATTCTGTCAAAAAAAAGTCAGGAAAAGTAAATAGAACTCAACTTACATTAACCCCTAATTGACTTCAGGTGGATTTTTTAATTTCTTACAATCAAAATACCTATTAAATTTTTTGCTAAAGGTCATATTTGGCTACACTGAGTTCGGAGCAAATGTCCAGTGTCCAGACACATTGGAATAGTACCTATGTAACCTCACCTGCAGTAATTATAGTTTTTGCTGGATGATCTCTACATTATCTTTTTTTCTTTACCCAACCTTAGAAACTTTGATTTTCACCCCCAAAATATCCAGTATAAAAATCTACGTAATTGCCATTGTAATTGTAACCCCAAACTGGGGCTAGGCAGCTATGCAGAAGTAAGGTGATAACTAATAAATACTGCCACCCACAACTTACACACCCAAATCCAAAACCAAACAGCCAATATGACAGAATAGAACACACCTCTCTTTCCAATTTAGAAAAGAACATGAAACCGGACATTGCCCTCTTGGGTGCATTTGGGTCCTTTTTCTTCTTCTGTTTTTTCTTCTTTCCATCTTCATCATCTTTTGATTTCCTTTTAGAAGTAGATGCCTTAGAAGGCAGATCCTTCTTTGATTCCTTTTTGGCAGGCTTCTGAAAATTGGTCACCGTTAAGGTGTCAGACACAAATAGATAAGAAGTGCAGAGAAGTATCACAAAGATTACAAAGGCAAATAAAAATCGCTTGCCTCTTTCTCATCACTATCAGTGGCATCAGAATCGTCTGCCCCAGAATCATCAGTAGGAGAACCTTCATCATCCTTGTCAGCAACAAAATCGGAATCCTGTAGGCATTTACCACCATTTAATGTTTATATAGAAACAAACAAAACTAGGAAAATCCTGCCACACTTAGCCCCCAAAGACCAAAGTGGATCAACTTTTGTCGAGTCCAACCTTACAGAAGCACAGAACAAATGCCCACAAACATAGTAGAAAGCAAAACAGAAAACACAAAACAAGAATGGAGACGATTAAAATAGGAGAAAAGTCAACTGCATGTCTATGGATTTAAGTTCAATAATTGCAAAAACTGAAATGTAAGCTTTGAGTTCACTTAACTTTTTCATGCCCAACTATTTTCAGATGTGTTTGGTCACAACATAAATAAATGTCTCCTTGATTTAAAAAAAAAAAATTTATGAAATGCTACTTATGAACTACAGATAAGGGTGAAAATATCAGTTTGATCACCTCCTCATCACTTTCATCTCCACCAGCTTCATTTTTTATGCGCTCAAGATGTGGATCGACAGCATCATCATCATCATTCTCAAGAACCTTCTTTATACCAACAGTAGGTTGTGCATCTCCTAAGTTCATAATTTTCAATCCCTTTGAACTGCATGTGCAGACCAAAAACAATTTGTTTATATAACAATTAGTAGTATGTAGATTTTGGCAATGGGCTACCATTTACCTGATAAATTCATACAAATTGTGGTACTCATTTCTCTGAATATTACGGAAGAGATGTTCTTGTTCAGATTTTAGTCTGATAAGAAGGTCAAAATAATGCATATTGGAGCCACCAGCAGCATGACGCTCAAATTCCACATAGTCAATCTAATAGGAAAGGAAAAAAAAAAAAACAATTAAAACCTCCATCGTGTAAATATCATATGCTATATCAACCAGTAATTGACATCTGATTCTGTAAGAACAATCAGATTTTACCTCTTCATGAAGAATAAGAGTGGGAGGTTTAGGTAGAAAGAAGAAGCTCTTCTCAAGGGGATACAGAATTCCATCTTCAGCTTTCAAAGATGATTTCACTGCATAGCCATCTTGACAACTCCTAAATTTTCCAGGCTTGGTCACTTTGGCACCAGACAAACCACGTAATATTGTGGTGAACACTTCATGAATAAGCCCCTGATTATTGAATTGAAAATGAAACACATCAGATACTGCATCATGTGATATGCATGACCAACAGTTAAAAAATTCATGCATCACTCAATCATCTAAAAGGAAAGATGCATGCTATTTTCTATTTTCCCAAACAGTCCTTGGAAAGCAGTATCTCGGGTTATATAATGACAAATAAATTATTAACAGTTTAAGCAAAATACCTTATAAGACAGCTCCAACTTGTCCTTGTACTTTGTGTTATAAAGATCTTCATTTATTGCCAATTCACTTTCAACAACATAATCAGTTTCAAACTATACAGAAATGAGCAAACCAATGTTAGGTTCAGAAGCAAGTAAAATACACATCACATAAATTGGCAAATCATGAAGTATTGAGCACTTACCTGCATCACAATATGAGGGTACAATGTTTGTCCCTTTCGAATAGGAGGATCAAGACTAATAATGACGAAGGTATGTGGTTGATTAGACTACATAAACATAGTAAAATTGTCAGTGCACTTAACAAGTCCAAAGAAAAGCATCAATTAAAAGACATGACTGGCTAATTGCATTGAAATTTTACTTGTCACTTAATCACTTAATATGAAAACAAATATCAGTCAACTTTAATGAAAGTACAGGATCAAGAAATGGACCTTAGGAAGTAAAAATAGTCGAACCACACTGCTATATTGGATTTTGAAATCATTAGCCTGTCCTTGAAGCCGCAAGAATGACATGTGTAACTCAACACTGTATCGTCCTCTACAAAAAAGTACAAATTTCAATTAATAAATATTGATATCTGATATATTACTGAAAGGAAACAAATGCAAGCAGTACAAAAAAACTACTATAAGAGGTCAAAAATATTTGAATGATATATGTCTATGCATTTAAAGACATTACCTTGGTGTAAGGATCGCAATACCCTCAAATGTAACAATAGCATCTTCACCTCCAGCGCCAACATCAGCCATAGACATAATTTTGTCACGGAAAACCTGATGCAGAAAAAACTAAATGTCGGTTAACCTGGGAGTTATTATAACATGGGGTCTTTTATAGTCTGGAACTAACTCACCTGAGCAGGGGGACGATTTTCATCACCAACAAACTGGGTGTTGGAATTTGGTATATGGAAACTTATCTCCATCAGTGAATCTTTCTGAGATCATAGCATAAACAATATTAGGCCATAAAAAATTCACAATTTAATTGAACCAAATAAGTAGAGTCTTCAATATTGTACAAACCCAAACTAAAATGAGAATAATTTTCTTGCAAAAAGCTGCCAGTTTGGCATGAATTTACTAAAACATACAATACTATATAAGTGCATGGAAATATAGATATACCTCATTAGCTCCAGTTGTGTCATCCACATGAAACTCCAAGATCACATCATTCTTCCCTTGAAGCTGTGTTTGAGAGACATCTGCTAAAGACACTTCAAAAGCTTGCTTTGAACCAACCATGAAAGCCAGCATATTTCCTGAAATGGAAATAGAAACATAAGAACATCCACTACTCTACTAGTATAACTATAAATTATAAAAACAGCAAGTCAAATTTTATTAAACAAGCTTCATCATAAAGAAAAACAAGAATGAGATAAAGTTCCTCTTTGAGAAGTCAACCACCCCCACCCCCAAAACACACACACAAATAAAAACCATTTTCCTATCTTAACAAGTGTTTTTCACTTAAAATTGCACTTCATGTGATTACCAAAGTGGAGGTAGTGGTGCCTAAATGCATTTGACAGAGTATGACAAAAGAAAATAAGCAACTGCAAGTTGGGGAGGGAAAAAAGTAGCAGCACATAAGTTCACAGCCTTTCTTCATATATGAAAATCATCATGCACTATCAAGAAAAACCAACGCTCTCCAATAACAAACTGGGTGATATCAACTGAATTTCTTTGAAAATAGGAAAGCTCTACCCTTTGCTAAAAATATTGCATACCATTTCCTCATGAGTGCTGCTATATCAAACACAACATAGTGTCAAATTAACTTTTTTCCCCAGACATTGAATTTACAAAAAGTTTAGCAAGTAGGACGACAGAGAGATGTTTAAGAAATGTATGACACATCATATATGTGAAGAATATCAATAACAACACATAAGTCAGTTCAAGTAATTTCCCCGACCATTTAGATCAACTTCTCCCCAATTACGTCCACTAACAGAAAGCTGCTTCTCTTCTACCGATATTCCACAGGTGTTTTGGAAAAAATTGGTCAAACTTACAACATCCTGCAAAATAAGAATAAAATAACAATATTAGAAATTAAGATCCAGCATTTGATAGCAGCACAAGTTCAAGTTCTGAATATGTAGATTTGTCACAGTTAATAAAAGGAACAAAAAAAAGAAACCAAACCAAAAGTTAGAATTCCTTTTTCCACATCAAATGTATGAATATACACATTCAGGAGAGGCAGAGAGAGTAACCTGGTCACGAAATCCCGTGAACTTGTAGTACAACCCATCTTTGATTTGAACACCAAGTTGGTTACTCCTTGGCACCTTCATCCATGTCACTCCCATTATGTCAGATTTATCAACTTCAATTAATTTACCACCACCCTGTCTCTTCCATATAATTCCTCCAGGATATATTTTTATCTGCCCTGGATTCTGCAATCTCAATTACATGAAAAGAAGTATCACACATCTTAATTCAATTGCTAACTCCAGTCTCATATGCACAACTCACGAGAAAAATTCAATTCTTTGACTCTCTAATTCTTATTACATTTTTATCAAAAAGCAATGGAGCTGATAAAAACTTGACATGGAACAAGCAATGCAATTCTGAGTAGGGGCTATGCATACTCCGCTTGTTCCTACAGAATATTAAATAAATGGTACATAAAACAAAATGAAATCAATCACTTACTGGTATAGAAGGTAGAAAAATTGGAACGAAAATACTTTGCACTTGCTTGATACAACTAGAAATATGATCCCAAAGAAAACAATTTCTTAAATTGTCTACTTTCTACTAAGGTTTTAAAAAACTGTCTGTGACAGTGATTTTAACCGCATCATCAAAGTTTTCGGAGTCTCTGTGACGGGTCCTGCTATATCAAGAACCACAACAAAACCCCAACAATGACCGCAATTTAAAACCTTGTCCCAATTTTCATCTAATAAACAAAGCACTCACTTAGGGTTATGAGAGCGAAACAAAAACCACTAATGCAAAACTATCTCACACTAGTCACAACTCACAGGTAAAGTTTCAACATATTTTATAAAATACAAAAATAGGTAATCTTCTAGGATAGTAATAATAATTAGGGACTAAACCAGAAGAAAAAAACGCAGAGCAAAACCCTAACCACCAGCTAGCAAAACTCTCAGTAATACATGTAAAATGAAATCAACAGACATGGTTGAATATGGCAAACTAAAAATTAGGGTTTAGAAGAGAGAGAGAGAGAGAGAGAGAGAGAGAGAGAGAGAGAGAGAGGGAGGGAGAGAGAGCTTACGGTGCCTCCACGGCCTCCGAGGGTGATGTTGTTGAAGAGATGACCGTCCGTCATGAGTCTCGGCTCCCACCAATGAGAGAGTTCAGAGAAGAACGAACAAGGTTTTGTTGTGTGATATTTAATTGCACACCCAAACGCAACGTTAACGCAATGCCAAGAGAAAAAAGAAGTGCGAACGTGAAATTCCCACGTCCAAGTGATTAGTAATAGCTTTTGCTTGTTT
Source organism: Glycine tomentella (assembly GCA_007407185.1). NCBI lineage: Eukaryota > Viridiplantae > Streptophyta > Magnoliopsida > Fabales > Fabaceae > Glycine > Glycine tomentella. The sequence goes on along the minus strand of PYAF01003382.1, from coordinate 322,808 downwards.
TACAAAGTTGCCGCAATTTTTAGGCTTCCATCCAAACACGCTGTTTACAGTGTAGAGTGCTGCAATGAGCCGAACAGGGATAACAGCCCAACAAGAACAGACAGAAGAAAAAAAAAAAAAAAAAGCAAACTTGTACGAGAATTTTAGCCCAGTGAAGGAAAGACAAAGAAACTCAATTTCAAACCAAATTTAATTCTAATTAAATTAGTTTAATCAACCACTCACATAAGTAATTTTAATGCACGTCATAATAAATTCTAATTTTTTATTATTAAATAGTCTCTTTAATACTATTATTACCATTACTAAAATTTTAAATTTGCACACAATCCTAAATTTATTTGTGTATTTGCCCCCCAAAATTAAATAAACAAAACCTCACATTAATATTATTTAACATTCAATTTTTTAATTAAAAAATAATTTTGATATCAAATAGCAACATTAAATGTTATATTATGAAAATAATAATTCAAATTAAATATTATATCAATACATAGTTAAATTTAAAATAATTCATAATATGCAATGACTAAGTATATAAGTTAGTAAATAAATTATTATGTATGTATATATCTATATATACATATATGTGAATATAATTTATTTTGAATGCAATTATTTAATTATATTTTATAAAAAATAATGATTAAAATTAGTAGTGTTTTAAAAGTAATGTGAGTTGTTGCTAGACAGTTGAATTTTACAATGTTCATTTATCTAATCTAATTAAATTTAACTGAACTAATTATTAGCAACAAAATTTAATTATATTAACAAATACATAATCATAAACAGATGTAACATATACATATACATATAGTAAAGGAGACATGAATAAATATCCGCCATTGATCGAAACTTCAACTTTATAATAACGATTGTTTATATATATATATATATATATATATATATATATATATATATATGTATGTATGTATGTATATATTTGTAACAGTTGTATATAATGAAGAATTAAATTGTTTATATTAATGAGATTTAATACACAATTTTGTTAATTAAAAATTATTTTTTATATTTTTATAATAAGTAATAGCATGTTATTTATCATACAAATTTACTAATAAATGTTAATTTTGATATTAAGTATAGCTCACCGTAACAAAACCCACCAAAGCATAGCTGCCTTCTTTTCTTTCACCCTAATTTTATGCTGCCAGAAGTGTTGAATACAATTGTTTGGAAGGACCCATAACTCACCGTACCTCTATTACCAATTCGTCCAAATGTGGTGGTCAAATCTACATTCAAACAACAAATGACAAATTGTTTCCACATACTCATTGCAAAACACATAGTTAGCATTAATATCATTTGCAATGATGTTTTTTTACTTCAAATTCTCCAAAGATTGAATCCTGTCTTGGATTTTTTTATCCAATTATCTCTTTTAATTTTTTATTTAGCAAACTATCCCTCCCTCCAAATTATCTCTTTTTGCAACTTCACGTTTAGAATTAGGGACCCAAATCCAAATTCTAAATAGCATTTTGTTTGTTTTTTGCTTTGTGCACATCCCCCATTTACCATTACACCCCCATTTACTATCAAGGCCTCACTTCTTGAATTCACACCATATTTTTTTTTACTTTTTGCAAACCCATTCGGAATTCGGTACCCCATACCCAAATTCGAAGCGGTTTTGTGATTCATTTGATTTTCTTTTGATTATTTTTATTTTGTAAATTTTTAAATTAATTAGTAATATAATAATTATTGTATTTGAATAATATATTTTTTAATATATAATGTAACTAATTGACTAATTGTAAGAATAATTATTAATAATTACTAATATTTTAGAAAACTATCATGACAACGAACAACTAAATAATATTATGAGTAGATACAAAACTAACAGAATAAATAATTAGCATCTGTGATAATCCATAGACATAAACAAAAACAATTTAATGGGTATGTTGCCGACTTTGACTTGTGTTTTCTTGAGTATTTGGACATTTGTTCTTGAAATGACCAACGGTTTTGTACAATAAATAATGTTTCAATTGCCCCCTTTCTCTTTGGTTCATTTCAGTATGTACCCAGAGTAAATCTTGGACGACTCTTTTTTTCCTCCACATTTTTGGATCATGAGACATAGTTGGCCCTTTATATTTTGGCCAATATGATGCGTGCTTCATTTGGCCAAATGACTCGCTGTAAACGTTGGACAAATAATTAAGCTTGTAAACGTCATTGATGAACTATTTGTAATAAACATCAATGTACTTATATGCTGCAATTGCATGTGAACATGACATGTGTAGTTTTTGTGATTTACCATAATCACACCACCGTTCATAAATGTTTACATCAAATTTTTCTGGGAGGCATCGTTCTCTTGTATTTAGCAATTCTTCCACTAAGAAAATAATATTTTGTCTATGGAACTCAATTACGCTATATGTATAAGGGATATACAAAGGGAAGCTACAGCTCATGATTTTTTATGGACAGACAAAGAGTTGGTTGATATGATTTTGTTTTGATAGTGATGGAGATGGAAAGGTAAGGATCAGAAGGTCTTTCTGATTTTGTTTTTCTGGCAGGAGGTCAGGAAGAACAGAGAAAAATCTATAGGCTTTTTATGACTTTAAATTTGAATTTTGGCGGATAATTGCTAAAACTTTTTGAACTATAGAATATATCCTTTAGGATTCTTACACTAGTCCCAATATGTTTTGTTGATTGCAAGTACTTAGTAAGCAGTTTAATCTCTTTCACTTTACTCATATTTTCCCTTATAACTTCAAGGTCAGAAAACATAGTTATTCTTTACATCTTTTGAGAAATATGAAAATTGGTGATTTTGACCATTTAACATAAAAATTGTTATGGTTATTATTATTATTATTACTAAAAAATGGGCTCTGTTGCAGCTAAGTCTTGATGATTTTCGGAAGATTGTTGTTCGTTGCAACTTGATCAAAGGGTCTTGAAAATCTTGATAGAATCAAGGTTAGAAATAGAGATGATAAAACATTGGAAGATATTACAGGATGACTAGATATACCATTATGAGGGGTGAGACGCCAAGATCACTACTATAAGGGAACTGTTAAATGTGTGTGTGTATATATATATATATATATACACTACAAAAAAGTTATATTTTTGTGACAGCTAAAAAAGCCATTTCTGGCGGCTAAAAATCGCCACAAAATTACTTTCTGACGGTCAGGAAACATTGTCAGAATTAACAGTGTCAGAAAATATTGTGGCGATTTTTTAAGGAACGCTGGTAAATATGCCAAAAATTTGTAGCGGTTTTTAGCCGCCACAAATTTTAATTTTACTTTTTTTTTCACGTTTTCAATTTCTGACGGTTTATAAACCACCACAAAGTGCTTTTTTTTTTTTGCCAAAAACAGTATTTTTTTTATAAAAAAAACTCAAAAATTAAAAAGTTTGTGCAGTACCTCCTAAAGCACTTATATTTTCATGACTTAATTCAATAGCACTGATTAAACTATAAGCTGGATTAAAAATTTAATAAATTTATATTAATAATAATTATAATCAAATTTATCAATAAAAAAAAAACTATATATCTTATAAGCAAACCAAACCCTTGATTTTTAACTTAAATGCTACTTCAATAAGGTAAAATATGTTTTACAAACAGATAAGCGCTCTCAAAGTACGTTTGTGTACAATAATACTTGGTGAGTATCATGTTCACATGTTGGATTGGATGAGTTCTGAGTCAAAGGTTCCTAAAAAGTTTGCATTATCATTTGTAGGATTTTCCTTTGTAAATTGCTACTAATATATGAACATTATCATAATGGAGCAATTGTGACACCAATATTATAATGGAGATAAAATAAAATTCTATTAAGTCAACAATATTATTTTTGTTGCAACAAAATAATGGCACATACATAAAACTTAGTGTAATAACAAGTTTCAAGTTGAAACAATGTGCATGCATAATATGTTCAAGGAAATCTAATTAGTAAATCATTGAAGTTTTAAAACATATGAAATCTAATTAGTATACATCAAAAGGAATTAAGCAACATATGTCAAGTTGCATGAAAATTACTATCTAATGATGATCCTTCTCTTGGTGTTGGCCCATCTTGTCCACTTTCTTCATCCTATGAAATAAAAATCAAATCATGTCAAGTGTTAATAATATATTAAATTTAACAAAAGAATAGGAGAAGTACTTACAACTACGTTGCTGGCATTATGACCAAACATAGCTCCCAGCTCAACAGGAATATGTCCTTCCTTCATTTGGATGTATGCAAGCATAACATTTTTTAATGTCTTGACATTCTCTTCAGAAGTTGTCAATTTGTTCCTTAAACAAGTAACCTCATCTTTCAATCTAGAGCACTCGACTGAATCAGAATTTGAAAAATCAGACCCTAAACCACTAAAGCTTGTGGTGGACCGAAATGCAACACTGTGAAGACCTCCTAGTCCTAAGCAACGCACACGCCCAGTATGATCCTTTCCCAGTACTTTACTCACACTATCATTAACTGAAATTTCTGTAAAGTTGTCACTTTGACTCATTTCTTGTGTCATCTTGTCCTAGTTAATTAATAAAAACTTTCA
>PYAF01003382.1:300701-315999 GCA_007407185.1 Glycine tomentella | reverse complement strand
CATCATTTATCATATCTATCACTTGATTTTCATTTTGCAATGGTTCATCTATTGTTTCAGTGTCCCTTAATTCCACTGTTTCATATGTTTCACCATGCCATATCCAGACTTTGTAATTTTTTGGGAATTGCTTACAAATTAAGTGGTCAAACACCACATCTCTAGTTTCCCATCTATCACAGTGACATTTAGGACATGGACACCTTATTGCACCATTGACGGAGCGGTTCTCAAATGCAAAATCTAGGAACTTATTTAACCCCTCTAGATATTCAGTTGTATTTCGGAGCATATCAATCCATGATTTATCCATTATGCAACTGTTCTAGTAAAATCAATAATTAGTTTATAAATTCGAACATAGCAAAGGAAAAAGAAGCATCCTAAGAATTGCATTAAACAAAATTTTACCCATCCTATGATAAGCAAAGCACTAACTGAAGAAAACATATGAAAAAAGAAATGTATTTAATTAGGCTGTTGTTTCGTGCATTATCATGCATGAAGCAGTAATGGAAGTCTAGAAAATTTTACCCAAAGTATTATCCTTTTTAATATGGTTATATGTCACATGGAGATTGATCGACATATTTGTTAATCGTTTTAGTATTTAAATTTTTTAGTATTGCAACATTGGAATTACATCTTCCACTAGATACTAAAGTTATAATGGATATGTATTTTGGGTAAAATGGTTGAATATTGCAAGAGTTTTCTCAAAAGATTAGGGATGATGGATTAAATTGGAATAAGCTAAAAACTAAATGAAAATACGATTATTTTGAAATAAATATTTTTAAATAATCCTATTTTTATAATTAAAATATTTTTATAATATTTTAAAAATAAATATTTTTATAAATATTTTTAAGCTAAAAACTAAATGATGGATTGATAGACCATAAATGTGTCTAAACCATTTAATAATCTCTCCTTTAAAAAACAGTCTTTATACGTGTTATAATTTTGTTAGTCAAAATTTATTAGAAATTATAATTTTTGTTGGTTTCATTTTGTATTTAATGACTTTTTTTTAATTTTGTAATTTTTGATAAATTTTAGTTAACAATCAAAGAGGATATTAAAAAATATATTAATTACTAATATTCCTCTTAAAATTAAATGTGCATAAATTTAATTTATATATATATATATATATATCGACACACGTTCAACATTCTTTATATAGAAAATCCATAATAAAAGTTTGTCCGTCCACTTGTTTAAGAAAACTGGAATTATATAATGAAATTTTAAAAACTAAAAATAGAACTTTTCAAAATTTTAAAAACTAAAAACCTTAATGAAAAAAATGAGAAATATTGACTAATCAAATAAAAACTTAGGAACTAAAAATCTTAATGAAACAAAGTTAAGAAATGTTAACCGATAAAACAAAAGTTTAACAACTAAAAAATAAATTTTGAAAAAATTTAAATACTAAAACTTACTTAACTTCTTTTAATTTTACACCAATTTTCTCAATCGGCCAAGAAAAAGGGTAGTTGGGGCTAGGTAATGGGAGAAGATTGCATACATGCCTTTAGTAATGTATGCTTTACAGTGGTGCAGAACTATTTGGGCTCATAATATAGGATTGGGAACTAATCAATGTGTCTACGAAAGCATGAATCTATATATTAAAGTTAGAATGGTATAAAATCTATGTGTTTGAAATTCCAATTGAGAAGTTGACAATTGAATTCAGCAAACCTGCTGCTGATCAATCAGAAAAGGAAACTCAACCATTTGAAGACATAAATGCACCATCAATGTCAATGCAGACAAGTTGGATGAGAAGTTGAAATCTGTGGAAGCAGAAAAGGAGGGGTTGGAGTCAGAGATGAAGAAGCTAAACTATTGAAAAACCACCTCAATCGTCATTTGATTAACAAAGTAAACAAAAACAATCTAAAATTGTGGGTTTCATCCTTTTTTTTAGCAAGAGAGTTTCAGTTAAACTATGCACTAAAAGGGATGTCCTGCTCAAAATAACTCAATTAAATCAATATCAAGAGCCAGCAAGTTAAAGAATCAAATCCTATGGAACAAGTAAACTTATTAAACAAGAAGATACAAATTTACTAAAGATTTTCATTAACCTATTTCCAAATTTTGTTCGAGTAAGGGTGTCCTGCTCAAAAATTTAAAAATAATAGCTCTTTAAATAATTAAATGTTTCTTCGCATTTCAATCTTATCAGTTCCTATTATTCATATTTAATCATCATATAGCATACAAACATGTATATATATCCATTTTATATCCCAATAAGCACATTACACAGTATGAAATTTTGCTTAAAAGGTGGAGCTATTGTCACCATCACACATCAAGAAACCATTCCATAATCTAATTACAAATTCACATAAAGGATATTCTTATTTGACAATATTTTGTTAGGCTTTCTACCAATTCAAGTCTCAACTCTCAAATTTCAAAGAGGATGTCAGAATGGAATAAAATCTTCAATCAGCAGTTTGCATAAAGAATTGTCGAGACAGAGACATGAAACAAGCAAAATTCATGAGCAGAATATCACCCTTCTAGGTCTGCTATACCATTACCCAGTTGCAACATATAAAATTCAGCTCAAGTTCACAAAACAAAGCACAGAAAATGCAGAAAGAATGCCTTAAACTACACAGCTCAACTATCCAAATTCCAAAGGCATTAGAAAATACTGAAGCAGATTGATTGCGCGAAAGAACAAAAACTAGCCTTGAAGAAAAACCCCATCTATAAATTCTAGCAAAACTGTGCAGATTCTTTGTTCACAAAAAGCGTCAAATCCAAAAGTCCATACTTCCGCAGAGCTTGATATATCTCAAACTTTTCATAATAATTCCAATTAAAAGGCACGGCAAAACCCATCCCACCCATCCTTACTCCAACAAAGATAATTATAGAATGACCAATACACAAAGTGCTAAACCATACACAAAGAAACAATAATATTTTATCAAATTATTAACAGGTCCTAAGAAAAATTATAAATGATATTTTTTATCTTAAACATGACACTAAACCCTATGTGCATGAAAAAGCTGCTTCTCAAAATCAATTTCAGACTCAAAAATCTAGAACTAAACACACAAGTTACAGACATTTTACCTAAAACAAACTTGAATGGTATTTCTGAATAATTATAGATAATAGAATGTGAATGCAAACACAATCAAAACATGAGAACGTGATAGCAGCAGAGCAATCCACAAGAACAAGAACATGAAGAAATCACAAACAAACACAGGAAGGCAAATATTAAGCTTAGAAAAATGACCACGAAACTCATGAGATGAGATCTAGCAAATTAGCCAGAGGCACCACCACGTCTAAGAGCACGTTTAAATTAAGAGTACAAGCGCACAATTAACTCAAGCAATTACAAACTCTATCAAAATCACTAGTCAAATTATACAGATAGTATTCAATTGAGAAAACAAAGAATCATAATCAGTACAATTAACAAATAAGACATGATTATTGAAGCAAACTTCAAGTACCGTTATGGAGCAGCAAGGGGAATTCAGTCCAACACTGAGATCGCGCAGAAATCTCCTTCACAAATCGAACAATATCTTCTGTGGTTCCAGGCACCGCGTCGTCATCATTGCTCCGTTGTTGGTCAGGCTTCAACTGCAACAACTGAGCAGCAAACTTGGAGATTCCAGTGACGGCTTTGTTCGAGGAAATGTGGGAGAGAGAGTTCTGAAGAAGCAAGCTATGAAGAAGAAGAAGAACCCTAAATTTTGGAGTTTGGGACTAGCTATGAAGTTTGGGTGCTGTGGAGTTTTACACGTTGTAACCTTTTTTTTTAAAAAAATAATATACTTTAACTTCAAATTTTAAAATTGGTGATCCAAAAATTATTACTGTTGACACGCGTAATTGGTGGTGACGCGTTAGCTTTTTTTTTTTTTTTTTTCTAAGTATAACATTGTGGCGTTTTGGGGGACCGCCAGAATAAAATTGTCAGAAAAATATTGTTTTTTTGTAGTGATATATATATTCCATGGTATGACACGGTCTCACAGATTAAGTATTCTTCCTTGTATCCCATTATCATTCTATAACTTCTGTTGTACTATTTTGCTTTTCATTTTTTGTATGCTTTGTAACGTTCTTGAGGTAAGTGTCCATTTTTAGGGTGAAATGCACTTTAGCGGCGTGTGGTTTAATACTTAATCCATGTTTAGATTAAGGTTTGCAAACTTTGTTTGGAACAAACTTAGATTTGTAAATTGAGTTTTTAGGCAAAAATTTATTATCAAACATTAATTTTAAAGAGTAATCAAATATGATCCTGAAATGATTTTACTCTGAAACATATTTTTAAAATCATAATACTGAAAATTGAAACACATCCTTAATCTCTTAAAATTTGTTACTTTTCAGTTTGTATCTTTGAACCTTTAGTTTGGATGACACTTGTAACTTGACAAAAATGAAGTTTCTTGTTTACATTTGCTAGAAGGGTCCGAGAATGGAAGTGCTGTAAATAACCTAGAGTATAAACACGTATTCCCGTTTGGAGTCTGATAGGCAAGCCAGAGAGATAAAGAAAAATGATTAGTATTAATGTGTTGTTTGGAGTGAAAAGTTTTATGTATTAATGCTCATTTATTAAATCACACAGTAATATATATTATAACATCACCTACTTTATGGTATGCATTACACTTAAGGTGAAAATTAAAACACGTGTATTCTAATTTGGAGTTTCATTGGAAGAGAGAAAAAGAGAAATTATGAGTATTAATAAAGTGTTTGAAGTGGTAAGTTCATGTAATTAAAACAATCTTAAAATTAGTTATGGATAATTAATAAATTAAGGTACTATCAAAATCATCATTACATTCTAAGTTTGTAAAGCGTTGAAGATTTTTCTCATTGAAAGCAACAATAACAAGTCATTTTTTTTTTTTTTTGGAAAATTTATTGAGACAGGTGTATGTATCACTATATATAAATTCAATCACATAAAAATTATTTGAGATGTTAATTATTATATAAATACTATTTTATTCAATAGATATTGCTTAGTTGACGACAGACTTTGAAGTTATGAAAAAACATAAGTTTAATTTTTGCATAAGATACTTTTGAGGAGGGATGAAGAACTTTAAATTTGATTAAATTTGAATCGAATAATTATGTTTGTTGTTAATAAAAATTATTAATACTATTTTTTCCACTTCAATTTTTTTACATTAATATTATTTGATGTTTTATATTAAAACTATTTAATTTTTGAATTATATTTAGACTAATTATTTTAATTTAAAAACGTCTATAATAATGTAATAATAGATTATTTTAGTTATATACACACAATTAATTTTAATATATGAATAAAATTAAATGTAATCCATGTGAATGGACGAGTATTACACTGGTTAATAATGAAGAAAAACCATTTACAAATCGAAAACGCAGGACCATAGGACGAGTATTAACATTTAACTGTTTATGGAAGAGCTAACTTAAACCTTAAAACGAACTAGAACTGATACCCAGTGTTACATGGGACACGAATCCAAATGTATGACAGACATAGTTTAGTACACTGAGAATCTCACTTTGACGAATATATATATATATATATATATATATATATATATATATATATAATATTTAAAAAATCATAAAATGTTAAATTATTATTCAACTTCCCTGAATTTATCATCAATTATAACAAAAAAGTCTAATAGCTTCTTCATGATCAATTATTACGAAAATATATTTTTATCCATTTCCAAATTAACAACCCCAAAAAAGTTTATACACGAAAAACATTGTGCCATTTTTTCCTATACTAGAGGCTTAATCACTAACTAAAGGTGATGAATTAGCAAAAAATAAGAGTAAATTACCCTATCACTCTGAAGATGTTTTCAGATTACATACAATTCTCCTCCTTTTTCTATCCCTACAATATCCTCTTAATTGTTGGAATATTACACTAACACCCATATACACGTACTAACACCTTAATTGTTTAGAAGACATTACATCGAATACCCCTATAAATAAAGTTGTAAACGTTAAAAAAAACGGTAAGATTATGTGTAATTAAAAAAAATCTAAGGTGTTAATATAGTTTACTCAACAAAATAGAAAACAATAGTAAAAAGAAAGAGGTGAGGATAATTGAGGAAAAGCTTACACGTAGCCCAGTTTGTGCATAGATTAGTAAATAGCACCGATTGATTGATTATATATTTTACTGAAGAATAATTTTGTGTTACCACGAATAATTTTATAGCTTCAAAAAGGCACTATCATGGTCCCATGATTTAGCAATTAGACTGGTAAATAGGAGCTGCTAAAGAATTGATCACATGTACCACATCAATAACAATACACTTTCATGATACAAATTTGTCCACTGTCTATGATTGCTATGGCTGATAGAAGTACCTATGTTTTGACCACACATTCCAAATTTGTAGGAGCAATACACGACAATAAGGCAACAAATTGGTTTTTCCACATCATCGCACATATTTCTTGTTGCTTTCTACAATTGATCTCCTTTTGGAGAGAACTTGGCCATCACTCAGGTCACGTCCTCTTCAATAGGAAACCCAAGATGAGTCCAATGATGCCAACAAGAACTACGTACATGAATGGTACGCCGCCGTGGCTTCTGCTGGCATTGCGCCTCAAAAGCTCCTGCACATGGAAGATTCCAAATCAATCCAAAAAATTTAATGAGAATTATGAAATGGAAATAATTGCATATGATGCATTTATTGAGTTCTTCATCAAACATTTAACCATTATGACTACAGTTTGACTGCACTACTAGTATACTCTAATGGAAAATGATCTAGAGATGCGTTTGTTTTGAAGTTGAGTAGAATTAGTTGTGAACTGTTGAATGTAATTGGTGATGCGAGAACTGAGCTTAAACCCAGATTGGTCTTAAGCCCAATTCATATCATATCTTTTTTAAGCCCAAGCACCTAATTTTGACCAAAGTCAACACTAGGAGTAAAGTTATTAGATGCTTTTTTTTTTTTTTAATCGGCAAATGTTAGTTATTAGAATGTTAGTTTTGTTGGTAGGAGGGATCAAACCCAGGACCTTCCCCTCCTTCCCTTCTCCCTTAATCATCCAACCTGTCTTATATCTCCAAAATTATTACATGCACACAACCAAAGTAACAAATAATCGCCCACAAGGGGCCTGGGGCCCTATGCTACGGATTCTTGCTCAGATCTAACACCTATACATACACCACCACCATCACGATGAAAGATATACATTTATTACATCTCGTCATTACTAACTTCAGGGTCAGAGTGTCTTTTACAAGTAAGAAAGGAAAAAACTTGACCTTTTTTAAAGACATCATCCATTTCTCATATACTTTAGACAGACCGGAGTCTCAATTGAAATTAGAGTTCAGACGATCAAGCATTTAGTACAATCAAATCAACAATTGGTTCGGACCAGACAACATTCTAGCCTGAATTCATCACCTCATCCACTCAGGACAAAACAATTGGGAATTTGGGATATGTGCCTAGATTAATTTCAACCACAAATTTACATTGATGCATGTGGCAAGGTAGAAAGAATTGATTCTGTGTGTTTGCCAAACAGGCATCTAGTCTGAGAAGAAAAAATGAATCTGAAGTGATCATAAAAGAAGAGCATAGAACCAAGAAGAGTGTGAATTTAGAGTGCAAGAATATCATGGCTCCTTAGTTAGCAATCAAAAGATTCAAAAAATATTAGGCATCGAACCAAGTCCCTTCTTGGTATGATTTCAATGGGAAGGGTCAACCATAGGAAAACTGCAACAAGCCATCTAAACAAGGATATGTATAATGAGGCTACTACATGTGTGAAAGCTTGTAATGGAATATCAAGGTATTTCCCTATTACGGTAGGTGTTCACCAAGGTTCAGCTCTTAGTCCTTATCTCTTTGCCTTAGTGATGGATGAACTAACGAAAGATATTCAAGAAGAAGTGCCGTGGTGTATGTTTTTTGCAGATGATATTGTGTTTATTGATGAGACCAAAGATGATGTTAATAGAAAATTGAAATTGTGGAGAAACACTTTGGAGTCTAAAGGATTCACGATAAACAAGAGCAAGACGGAGTATATGAAGAGTGAATTTTCGAGAGTAAGAAATGGTGATCAAGACACAATACATCTACTTGGTCAAGAGGTACCCAAGAAAGATGTTTTTAGATACTTGGGATCAATGTTGCAAAAAGGTGGTGAGATTGACGAAGATGGAAACCATAGAATTAGAGCAGGGTGGATGAAATGGCGGAGTGCATAGGAATTTTTGTGTGATCGCAAAATTCCCCTTAAGCTGAAAGGAAAATTCTATAGAACAGTTGTAAGACCGGCAATGCTCTATGGAGCGAAATGCTGACCAACACATAGGCAACATGAGCATAAAATAAAGGTAGCAGAAATGAGGATGTTAAGATTGATGTGTAAATATACGAAGATGGATAAGATAAGAAATGAAGATATTCGAAGAAAGGTATCAGTGGTACCGGTATGCGAAAAGATGAGAGAGCATAGATTAAGGTGGTTTGAGTACCTTATGAGACGGTCACTGAATGTTCCCGTAAGAACAAGAGTTTGTTACCAAGAGTTCGACACAAAGAGAGGTAGAGGTCGAACGAAACTTACCTGGGGAAAGGTAGTTAAACAAGACCTAATGGAATGAGATATAGATTGGCAGACGGTATGTCTTAAGATGGAGTGGAAAAAAGCTATAAGCTTGGTGGAGGGTTAAACTTATTAGTAGTTCTATGTTCCAGTCATTCCCTTGTTTTAGTTATTTTCCTCTTCTTTTCTCCCTTCTTCCTTTCATCCCTTTTTTCTCTCTTTTGTATTATTTCAACTTTTTTTTTCCCCTCTCCCTTTCTCTTTCTGTCTCTTTTACGATTTATCATTGGACTCATCTACCACCGACTCCAATTAACTTGGATTAAAGGTGTTGTTGATGTTGATGTTGATTTCTATGATAGGTGATACAATAGCTATGCATATAAAACTATATGAGAAATGTAAGGTGATTGGTTAAGGAGGTAAATAATTTCAGGATGTCCATTGGTTTGTGAGGGTTGATTTTCAAACCATCCAACAACGATACTAGTATACTCAGTTTAGCAAAATGAATAGTAGACTAAGCCTATGGATATGGCTAACATGAAACTGAACCAAAAGCTTTCAAGAATCAGCACAGTAGCATATGTTTGTTCAGTTTACTATTTCTTTTGATCTGAAAATAAAATTAGTTTAGAAGCAGCAAACAGAACAGGTTCCTTTCAGTTCTCGTGCCTCTATTTTCCTGACCATTAATCACTCAAAATCAGACAAAGATTTAAAGATATTCTGATACACTTTGATTCATGAACACATGACTAAGATGCACTCATCTTCCCCAAACTGTAAATTCAGACATAATGAGATGGATATTGAACTCAGTTCATCCTAATAAATGCGTAACATAACATGAGAACAATCAAGATCTATAGGAAGTAGAAACATTCAACGTAACACATGTAGAAGCATGCTTAAAAGGTTTTTTTTTTTTTCAGAATGAACCATACCAGTTCTTGCTGAAGTCTTCTGTTTTGCTCAACAACAGAATTCCTCTCCTCAGTCACCTTTGAAATATGAGCTCTTGCCTGAAACCAAAATAAGTTCAAAATGAGCACCATTTTTCTTTAATTAATTAATATATCACTAAGAGCGATCCTGAGCTCTTCTTTGAGTCAGTTGAGACAACTGCTTCGACCGGGTTACCAGCAAATTTCTTCCAATAATAGAATTGTCAATGCAAATAATGACTCGAATCAATCCACTTCAAACAGTTTATCATCAGGAGCATTTCCAAACAACATGCTTAAATAGAAAACAGAAGAAATCACAGTACCACAAGGCTATGAAGAAAAGGTTACTGACAAAAGGCCAAAAACAGTAATATAAATCGATGCATAGACTTGAAAGCTTAGAAATTTATGCATTTCAAAAACATTTGAAAGGTAATTCCAACCTCCAAAAAATAAATTAGAGTTATCATGATAATTGATATCTCTACAATGACATGCAAACTGGTCCTTTTGGGTAGGGGTCAAAAGGAGATGTTATTACATGCATGTTCAGGTTAGGATCGACAACCAACATCAAATATTAGATTTTTCCAAACTTAAAAAGTACTCCGTGCCACATATAATGATAGAAATTATAATGTTAACTGTTTTTCTTTTTAATTGAAGAAAAAAGCTAATCAGAGAGAAATTATATATGTATATGTCACCTCAAAAGAAGCATCCTGATGTTCAGCCCGCTCATTGAAAGCTTTTGAAGCCTACAGTGCATGTTTATCACAACAATTAATTAACCAAAAAGATGAAAATTTGTTTGAAAATATATGCAAGAACCCACTGGTTACTCACCCCTGTAAATTCCACAGCACTTGAATGTCCATTCTCAGATACAGATGCACGAGGTGATGAATCTTCATCAGATCCTTCTCGAACTGGGGATGGTGGTTGAGGAGGAGCAACATAAACAACTCTCAACTTGCACTCTTCAACATCATGACCAGATTCTTTATTGAACTATATAATTGAGAAAAGTAAACCATCAACTTATGCAACATGTGACACTATCAAGAAACAGTGTAATTTGTTGAATGGATACCATTTCTGGAGTGATATCTTTTGTGGTTGCCCCAGGGCTTGCAACTACACTTTGAAGGAGAAACTTATCCTTGCATTGCATGTCAGGAGGTGCCTCCTTTTGGGCTTGCATTGTTACTGAATATATAAATAAGACACTAACAGTCAATACATAGAAAAGAAAGTTACTTAACAATAGAAGTTCAATAGGCATACACCGTCAATGTAAAAGTTTTTACAGAGAGTCAATCAATCAGAAATCATCGTTGGTATAACTATTGGTATGACTTTAAGTTAGTTATCATAAAATTCAACAAACTTTCCATGCAGTTGTGATTGGATTGCACTGTCAGTTCATATATTATTTTTTTTTAAAAAAAAACTATTGCACATAAAATGAAAAAACGATAAATCTATAAGCTATAGCAACACTTAACCCAAAAATTACAAATATAAACTATTTCACCATATATAGCCCACCAAATCAAGTAAACGATAGATTCTCTTTGCATGCAAGTGTGCTTTTGTGTGAAAGAGGGAGAATGAGGGAGGGAAGATAGAAATATAGAGTGAGAAAAAGAAACCTGTGACATCACAAGTAGACCTAGGCATCACAACTCCAGTGTTAGGTCTAACACAATATTTCTTAGGATTTGTTGTCTTAACCTGCAAAACCATGAATTACACCCCAAATCAAAATTACAAGTCTCCACAACACCAAAATTGAAAGGGGGGCGGGGGAAGACTATACCAAAAAAAAAAAAAAAAGTATAAAAATATATTATAAAAAAATTAATAATTCAGCAGTGAATCAGAAAAGAAACATAAAGTGTAAAATTGGAACCTTGAAAGCCACATAGTTGTCAGTCTTGTTAGACAACTGCAAAGAGCATGAGATCTGCTTCCTCAATTCAACTATTTTCACAAACCCAAAACCCAGAAAAATTAAAAAAAGAAACAAGAAATTAGAACAAGACCCAGAAGCAGAAACCGAATAAAAAAGCGGAAAAATTGAATTTTGAAGAGAAAAGTGAAAATCTTTATTGAATCTGAATAGGCTCACAGGCAAACTGCAGCTCCTGGGGATGTATGTGGAGGAGCTCGCCGGAACTCATGGCGGAGGGATCGGCGGGGATCGCCGGAGAGAGAGATCAATGTCGGTTTTCCGGCGAGAGGAAACGGTTGTCGTAGGAGAAAGAGAGAGTCGCAACTTGCAAAGCAACAACGTGGGACACTTTGTGACTGTTTCTGATCTTAGGAAAATATTTTTACATGATACAAAGCATCGAATGGAAGGGTACTTTCGTCATTTTAATGTTCAATATATGACCATATTAACTTGTCCCATCTTTATGATTTTATTTTATTTTTTTATAAATAAACTTAATACAGTAAGACTCACTCTAAATATTCAAAATCTATTGTAATACCATATATTATATTTTTAATAAAAAATATAGATCAAAATATATTATATTTTTAATATAGAGAAAATATTAAAAATATATTTGATAAAAAAAACATATAGAACCAGTAAGAGTTTAATGATAATATAATTTTAGTACAAAAACTATTCTATAATAAACCAATCAGAAATAATTTTTAATATAATTAATAAAAAATTAATATATTTATTATATAGAATTATTTATAATTAGATGATGGTACATAATTAATTTTTCTGTTAGTATTATATATTTTTTAACATATTCTTTTGTTTGTTAAAATTTATTACAAATTATATGAATTTATTCCTTATTTAATAAAATTTATTTATCATTTATAATTTTTTAATAATAAAAAATATATTAAAAGAAATGTATCAATTGGTAAAAATATGTATCGAACAATATATTTATAGCACTACTCCCATCAAATGACGTAACAAGGTAAATAAAAATACGTCAATCATGATGTGCTTTTTTTTTTTCCTAGTTCTCCCTGCATAACGATGTGTTTTTTTACTTTTGTAAATTTCTTTCTCTTTTATGTAATTTTTCTTTCAAGGTTGATATTATTCTTTGTTGGTTTGTCAAAATAAAGTATATATTCTTTTTGGAAGGTCTGTTTGAATCGACGGGGTTTTTTTGGTGGTTTACTCAAGCAAGAAGTATTTTACCGTAGTAATAAAAAATATTTATAAGGTTAATTAACTTAATTAATTAGATTTTTTAAATATTACAAAACCCTTTTATCTTTATTTTCTAAAATATGAAATTTTAACTTCCTATTAACATTAAATTATAATTTTCTATTTTTATTTTAGATTATTTCTGTGAAGAAATATTAATGAACTTGAACTATGTAAGATAGTGTTCAACAATTTTTATTTGACAGCAGTGTTAAACAAATTAGACTTTAATAGTTGGTGTACTTTTGCTATATAAGAATTAATTCGATTCCAGAAGAATGGGAAACATACCAAAAAATGAAAAAAAAATTGAGGAATTTTTTTTTTGGCATTGTACCTTAGTACATTATTGGTGGAAGGTATCCATGTGCTTAAATGGATAGTTGACGTTTGCAATTAATAATGATACATTCAATTGGATGCAAGTATTTGTTGGCACACAAACAATTAAATTCATGTCCTGTTGAAGGTTCTTATTCGGTTTTAAAGGATATTCTTGTAATGTCTTTCTATATATGTTTTGTCACATAATATTTTTTCAATTTAGTTAAATAAAACAATTACCCACTCTTCTTGTTTGGATGAATTTTACGAGGACAGTGAACTAGTACCAACAAGTAGATTAATATGAGCTTGAATATAGTGCACCTTGTTGTCAATTGAGTTCTTTCCATGAACATGAAGATTTATTATAAATATTAAATAAAAGGTTAAAATATTTTTTAGTCTCTTATTTTATTTTTTAATCTCTTATTTTATTTTATTTAATTTTAGTGTGATTTTTTAATTTTAAAAAGTTTTATTTTGATATTTTAAAATGACTAAGTTAGATAAAGTTGATTTCTATCAGTTTATTACATTAATTTAGTCAATTTTGTAATATGTGACATAATAATATTTTCAAATGAATAATTATGAAAGATGTGGTATCATATGAACATTTGCTACATAAGCCAAAATTTACATTGTTAGTGTGGTAAAGTACCTTAAAGATGTGATACCATTTGGACGTCATCTTTCTCTATGAAATCCTTGTGAATTCTAGATGAATTGAAGAAATAAAAAATCTCACTTACTTTGACTCTTGCATTGCTATTGATGTTAATGGAAGGAATGGTAGCCTTGCTCTGTTTTGAAAACAACCATTCCATTGTCATCTCCTCAACTTCTCCCTTAATTTTATAAATGTTGAGGTTATAAAAAATGGCTTACAAATATGACAATTGATAGGTTTTTCTAGAGAGAAAAGAAAAAATTCTTGAATCTTATTCATACTCTTTCTCATTCTTTCCTTCTTCCTTGGTGCATTTTTGGAGATTATAATGATCTCTTATCTACAAATGAAAAAAAAAATGGCAATCGAGACCATCCAAACTATCTCATTCAAGGTTTTCAAGATGTTATTTCAGATAGTGGCCTCTAGGATCTTCCCATGGAAGGATATAAATTCACATGGTCAAAGTGTAAGTCATAAACACTAATGCGGAATATAATAGGCTTATAAATACCTCCCGCCATTACTCCGAGCTTATATTGTTAATTCTGAGTCTTCCAAACTTTTGTTCTCACGCACTGATGGTGTATAGCTATGTATGGAGAGTAAGTGTTGGGGACCCAAAAGGAGGAAGGCACACTGCTATATATAAAATCCTTGCCATCAAATGTTTCAGTTGTGCACCTACAAAATCTCCTCAAATCTAAGCCAACGTTCAAGTTTGTTTTGCCAAGTGAACGTTGCTATAATATTAGGATAGTTTGTTAGTGGGTAGTTTCAAAAACTGAATGTGGACCACACTCAAGATAAAACCAACATTCTCCCACTTGGTCCACATATCCCATTATTTACATAATAAGAAATAAAATACACGAATCATGGTGATAGGTCCTCTAATGTATGTGAGTATTATCTTCCATGTATCACAATGCATTATATTTCTCAAGCTCATATAACTTAATGAATAAACCCAACGTTTATTCTAGGTCCAAGCTTTATTGATGTTTCCAAAATAAATAACTTTAATGCGCATAAATTGAAAGAAAACATCACAATACAGTTTTATTTAAAATAATATCGTTCTTACAACGAAAATCACATAAAGGAACCAAGTCCCATTCTTTCTACATGATCCTTAAATTTAAATGGTGGCATGCCCTTAGTTAAAGAATCAGCAATAATTAATTCAATACTAATGTGCTCAATAATCATTGTCTTATCCTTGACACGTTCCCTTATGGCTAGATATTTAATGTCGATATGCTTGCTTCGACTACTACTTTTGTTGTTCTTAGCCATAAAAACAACAGCTGAATTATCGCAATATATCCTCATTGGCCTAGAAATAGAATCCATGATTCTAAGCCCAGAAATGAAACCTTTCATCCATACACCATGTGAGGTAGCCTCAAAACAAGATACGAACTCAGCCTCCATAGTGGAAGTGGCAGTCAAGGTCTGCTTGGCACTTCTCCAAGACACAGCTCCACTGGCTAGCATAAAAAT
>PYAF01003382.1:277671-297451 GCA_007407185.1 Glycine tomentella | reverse complement strand
GTGGGCTAAAATTTTAATTCAATTAAATTCATGTGAAATCATGATAAAACTATTTTGTTATGTTTCCTGATTCCTGTGGGCAAGTCAAGAAATATAATTTAATATTTTATCCTAATTAATCATATTAAACTATAATAGAAATTCCTGTGGGATAATATCTATTATATTATATATGACTAATTACAATTAATATTATTTACCTTATGTGATCTATAGGCTCTTAATATATAATTTAAATAGTTAAAGTTGTTGTGGCTAAGCTTTAATCAATTAAATTATAAAGATCACAAAATATTCTCTTATTTCCATAATTAATTTTATTGCAATTAACCATAAACAATAAAATTAAATAATCAATCATTCAAATTAATTAATTCTTAATAAGAGCTAAATATTTACATAATATTTTTAATAATGTAAATAATCTAAACGCATAATTCATAATTTCAGCAATTTATTGCATAAATAAATAAATTATGAGCAATATAAATTAAATTAAAAGGCTCTTAATATAAGAGACACGCATAACGATATAAGTAGCAGCAAAAATGACTAAATAATAAGAAACATATAGTGGTTAGCAGTCTGTGCAAAGGTTTTCAAATGGAAGGTACTGGGTTCAAAACCCAACAACTGCAAAAAATGTGTTTTTTTTTATACTGTTCATCTTCAACCTCCAGACAGGTTGACCCGACCCGCTTACGATCCAGTACGAAATCTGACGGGTTTTTAGTCATTTAGGCATCAAAATCAACGATTTAAAACGCAGAACTTCATGAAATCTCATTTCTTTATGATTTCCAAACTCAATATGCATCGAAAACTTATAAATCACAATCTTAAAATTAAGAAATATTTCAGACGCATAATAGAAAGCAAAGCAGAGGTATACGAAGGAATATAATAGGCTTATAAATACCTCCTGCCATTGCTCCGAGCTTATATTGTTGATTCTGAGTCTTCCAAACTTTTGCTCTCACGCACTGATGGTGTATAGCTATGTATGGAGAGTAAGTGTTGGGGACCCAAAAGGAGGAAGGCACATTGCTATATATAAAATCCTTGCCATCAAAGGTTTCAGTTGTGCACCTACAAAATCTCCTCAAATCTGAGCCAACGTTCAAGTTTGTTTTGCCAAGTGAACGTTGCTATAATATTGGGATAGTTTGTTAGTGGGTAGTTTCAAAAACTGAACGTGGACCACACTCAAGATAAAACCAACACAAAGAGCAAAGGAAAATCAGATGCCATTGAAGAAAAATTAGACAGGGTGTTGGAAAATCTTGATTGGATCGACATGTCCTATATTTCAAACTAAAACATATTGTAGCATCAAAATCTGAGCATTCACCCATTCATTTTTTGCTTGATGTTAATTCTAGAAGCCTTGTAGAAAATAATTTGGTTTGAAAACTCATGGTTGTTGGAACCATCTCTTGATGTTATTGTTAAAGAAGGATGGAATAATGGAGTTTATGATGATCTAATTTCGAAACTTAGCAGCTGCTCATCCTACATGCATTCATTGGGCAAACAAGTCAAGCTTGCTTTTAGACCACAAATTGACCTATGTCTCAAAAAGGTTGAATCCTTGAGAGAAGCTATTGATGAAGATTATTCAAAAAAGCCTGCAACTGCCAAGGAACAATTGAATAGTTTGATCGCTCAAGAGGAGTCCTATTGGAGGGAAAGGTCAAAAGTCTATTGGCTTAGGGATGGTGATATCAATTCTTGCTTCTTCCATTCTTATGCAACGACAAGAAAGAAGATGAACAATCTTGTCTTTCTAGTTCGTGATGATGGCATGGTAGTAACAGATCATAATGAGCTTTGTAATGTTGCAAATTCCTACTTTGATCAATTGTATTATGGTGCTACTATTGAAATTGATCAAGTAATAAACCATCTTTCTCTTTACTTGTCGTCTGATGATAATTTCCCCCTCATTGCTCCTTTCTCTATTGATGAGTTTAAAAATATATTTTTTTTCAAATTGACTCAAACAAATCACTTAGACCTAATGGTTTAAACCCAACTTTTTATAAGAAATTTTGGGGCTTGTGTGGCCTTGATATTTTCACTACAACCATAGCCTAGTTTGAAATAACTCTTTCCCTCCTCAAATAAACCAAACATCCATTGTCCTTATTCCTAAAATTTTGAACCCTACACTATGAAAGATTTTATACCCATATCCTTGTATAATGTTCTCTATAAAATTATTTCTAAAATCCTAGCCAACCGCTTTAAGCCTTTACTTCAAAAATGTATTTTTTTGGAGCAATTTGCTTTTATTGAGGGAGGTAATAACACTAGTTTTTATATTTTTGTTGGCTTTACCTTTTTTTAAAAGTATGTATGTGCCTATATTGGAAAATGTTGTTATTGTCTCTGAAATTCTTCACTGCATGATATCAACAATTGTTTGGAAAAACATACCACTTGAATAAAATCCAAATTCTACTATCTAATTTACTAAAATACTAGAATCTATGAGTTGACAGAATAGTGTAAGACTTTATTAGTTTACATGTAAAAGAATGATCTATTTAATGAGAAAATTATGTTTAATTTTTAATATATACAAAATTATTTTGGATAAGTAACAATCAAACATAATGAACAAAAATAATCTCTAATCTAATACGTTAGAAGCCATAACCTTTTATCCAAGACAAATTTATTTTAGATAAATACTATCAAATTCAAGTAAGCATTAAGAGTTAGAAACATTTCTTCGATATTTTCAGTCACACAAGTTAATCAAAAGTGGAAATTTCAAGAAAATATTGAGTCCTGGAAATAACTGCATGACGGCTATTGATTCGAAGGGGGCTTGGGATATTTAATAAAATAACATACCTGATCTGTGTTACATGAGTTGTATATGTAAAAAATCAGTAAATCACATGCTATCCCTTATATTCAACTACTGTCCTTAATGGTGTTCTGAACATGTGGTGTACCTTAGATGCCATCTAATGAATAATGATTAGAAACTTTGTAATCGTACCAAAAGAACATTAACTTCTTTTCTTTTATCAAAACGTATATATTTGATAACGTTTGTATTTATCAAAATATAATTATCCACATTTTATCTGACTATAATTAACAACGAGATATTAATTTTTCATGAATCGTATGGTATTAGGAACCCGCTAGTTCTTGGAATAATGATATGTATAGTAATAATACTAAAAAATTATGGCACACAATATATTAATGACACTAAGTATATTTTTAATAAAAAAATGAATTTTAATTTATTAGTTAGTGCCCTCAAGAAATTAGTTAGTAATATTTATATTTATATTTATTTCTTTCACTACTTAGTCAATTTGAGCCGTTACCATGTGGATGTGACAAAATTCAATATGAAAAAAATGATTGATTAAATGATTGTAAATGCTTTGTACATATTTCAATACCAAATTTGTGATTAAAAGTTGACTATAAACAACCACGTTGAATTTGATCATTTGAAAAATGATTGTAAATGACACCATATGCCGTTCTTCAACTAATTGCATTAAAATAAAATCAGAATCAAGGTGCGATTCCTGCTCGAACACCATCATGACTTTTGTTTTCATCCTTCTTCCCCACCACCATTTTATTCTCTCAAATGTTGACATATTAATCAATGCTTCTTGTCTTTCAAAAATCAAACGTTTACTCATGATGAATTAAAATGAATGTAACGAATTCATGTTGCATTTCTTTGCATCATGCTATGGTGTTGCTGATATTGTTTTTTTTAGAAAAAAATTTAGATGAATTGAGTTTCTAGGACTTATCAAAGTTAGAACATGTCTTAAGACCTACTGAATATTTACAAATATATTTATAAATCGTTTATCAATAAGATTCTCACATTAACGAAGAGATTCGAATCCACATCCTTCTGGGATATGTGATACTCACCAATTGGATTAAACGTTTCTTGGCTTGCTAATATTGTTTAGAATCACACAATACAAACAAATGTAAATTGACTTTATTTCCATTAACTTTCGTATTTTCTTCGTCAATATTTTATTATTTTCCTCACCCACGAAAGCTATGCATTTGACCCTGAAGCTTTTCCTTCTTGTTTTTCCCCCCTATCTTTGCTTTCATTTCTACACATCTTTAGGAATTCTTCACACCAAGTTATCTGCAGTCTTATTTATACGTGTGCGTGAGTCTATTGCTAATTAAGAAAGGGGACAAGAAAATGCTTGCCTTTTACCCAGCCAATTAAGGGACATGTTTTGACTAATATAATTATAACTTCACTTGGGACTCTTCAGTTTTCACCAAACCCCGTCCATAGAGAGTCATCCCAATATGAATCTCATGGTGTGCATAAGCAAATTTGAGAAATTTAGTGTATGTTGGATAAAACTTTTTAAACCTATGTTTGAATTTTATTTTGCAAACTGAATTTGAAAAAACAACTGTATTGCTTTCAATTGAAACTTGGTTTCAGATAATACTAAAGTGTGAAAACATACTTTTGAGAAAAATTAAATATAGTTTTACAATGTTGACCTGAAAAATAAATTCAAGCCTTATTTATTTACTATTTTCAAAAATAGTTTTTGGTTTTCTAAAATTTTGTTGTCTTCTATATATTTGGTAGTGTTGGTCCCATGATCATGTTTTTCTTTTCTAAAAGGTTGTCTCCTAGGTATTTGAACAGAAAATATCTTCCAGTTGTTTCTAGTTTTTTAAACACTTATTTTGCAAACAACTTTAAAACTCAATAGAATTTAGATGAGAAATGGATTGCCTAATAGTGTATAATTATTTTAAGAAACAGTTTAAAACAAAAAAAGTAAGAAGTGAGCCAAACAAGCACTTACTCTGTTGCAGTAGCCCAACAAAAGCAAGTTTCAGTTGGGCATTACGATGAATAATTCAGTATAATACCAAATTAAAACGCAAATCCTCTAATGCAACAGTTCACAAAAACAACTAGCCTAAAATTCGCAGTTCACAGTTTCTTGTCCCTCCAATTTATACGTAAATCTTTGTTCTCACACATCTAAAAAAAATATAAAAAAATCACACTTGTTCTATGTTCTGTTATTTATCAAGAGGCTGATTAAGAAGCATATCGAGGGTAAAAAGAGCAGAGGAAAAGACAAGGATACCCAAAAAAACAAAAACAGACAAAACTGATTATCATTAATCAATGAAAGGAGTTTACTTGGAGGAGACAATGGTTCTAATGGGAAAAGCCTATTGAACAGAATTTTTTGAATAAGGTGAATGGTGTTCAGTTAAAACAACATTAAAAAGACCACGTACTCTGTTAAACAGGTCAATAAATTATTGATGCAATCTAGTTCTTGAGGCCAAAATGAGGAGGTCGTTGAGTGTTTATGGAGCACACCTGCGCCTTCTAACGTGACAGCATTCACATGGCGTGTGATGCATGTTAGAATACAAACCAGAACCAACCTTCCGAAGAGGAATGTGCAGCTACAGAGTTCAGATTCATGCTGCCCACTTTGTCAGGAGGAAGCTGAAATGGTGGAGCATCTCTTGTTCTCGTGTAGGATATCTTTCAGGCTGTAGTACAGATGCTATGGGTGGTCGGGCTTCGAGTCGGCTCTGCATAATAACCCAAGAATCCATTTTCTACAACATCACAATGATGGGTTATTGAAGAAGGAAGCACAGCTCAAACAGTTCTAAACAGTGAAAAAATGTGGGATTTGATCATGCCGAGATCCTGGCTATGGTTATCAAATATGAGCAGGAAGTTTAACTTTTTGTTTTATGAGTGGTCAACTCTGTCAATGTGTCTAAAAGGTAGATAGTTGGCACTTTGTACATTATACACGCTGCTGCACTTGGTTTGTTGTGATACAGGGCTTTCAGCAGGTAAGTCTCTTAAGTGGTGGTTCAACAGTCTCTGGTAAATAGTGGATATATTGGAGGAGCTGTAATTTGGCACAGTTTGTTATAATCAGACATGGTGCAGCAGGTTTACTGATACTGGATATAGGGAACAACATAACACATAAGTTACCAGCTCGATTTTGGTGCTGGTTCTCGTTTTGAAGGGTCTGATTGTTGGAATGGCTAATTCTAGGGAGTAGTGAAGCTGGTGGGGAATTATGCAATATGCTGTACATCAGCTACATTATACATGACAGGGATATGTCAAATAGTGATTCTAGAGTTAGTCATTTATTTTTTGATGTAGTTGAAAGACAAGTACCTATATGGTTTATGCTTTTAGCTATGTTTTCCTTGATGTACACAGGTTGGTTACCCCTTCTACCCCCATCAATCATATCCTTTTGGCTGATCAGAATGAAAAAAAATGAACGAAAAGAATAGGAGCCTCGACTCAATCTAGATGTCATCATTAAAAGCAACATGTAATTGATATAACTTATTACTTATAATTTATCAAGATAATACATCCATAAACTTTTCCTTGAGCCAACTACTATATAATTCTTCCATCTTCATAAGTTGAGGTAGAAAACAGATAAACCAATTTGTTCACAACTTGAAGATAACACAGACAAAACAACCATTGATACAGCATAAACCCCAGCGATCAAAGTCTTGTATGCAATTTACTTGTGTATATATATCCATTAGATGTGTACCACTATCACTATGGTATATAGATGGGATGGAAAACACCCATAATTATAATAAACAACATCTACTTATTCTATAATCTGTCTCTTTCAGAATATTTTTACAATGGTATTAATCAGTAATCACCAATCACCATCAGCACTAGAAGTATCAGAAGACAATTGCTGATTACGAGCTCGTGCAGTTAAGCCAGCAAACCAAGCAACCCTCATCAACTGCAGACTGAGAATTAGCACCCACCAGCAAACCAGCCCCCTAATTGTATGCATCACCCATGCCGGTGCACTGAGCTCAACACCAAGCTTTAATCCCCTCATTAGCTGCAACACACGGTAAGACTCGTAAATGACAGGGGTAACAAGCCAGACTGGTGATTGCCAATGCCAAGTCAACATCTCGGTCAGAAACTGTACTGACAAAAGAAGAAGATAAGGACCGAGTAGAACTGCAAATGGGATGAAAGGTAGTTGAGGCTGGAGAAAGCCCTTCTGAGATCCAAACATCACCAACAATGGGATAATAAATCCGGTAAGAGTTGCAACAATGTTCCAGAATTGGTAACTGAAGGGAGCCTTGCTTTTGCAGTCTTGTGTTGGAGACTTTGGTTGTGAACAAGCATCAGCCATGAGGAGAAATAGGGTTGCACCGAAGTTAAATATGCAATCAAGTCCAATTAAGGAAAGTAGGCTGGCTATATTGGCGCCGAGAAAGACTGATGATATCGGTAACCACAATGTCGGGACCATGCCAGTTGCAAGGAGAATGGAAGGGCCAAGAAGCCACAATGGCCATTTGAAAAACTGAAACTGCAGGCCTGGCTGAGATCCTGTCTCTACAACCCCTTCAGCATTTGCTATTGATGACTCGGCTGTTTTACTAGATTCAAGAGTTTCAAATATATTGGCACTTTGTGGCAAAAAAGTATCACTTTGATTATCAGTTGGAGCATATGTGACAGGTGATGACTCCCATGGAGTTAACTTCGTGCAGCATATGCAGGATTGATTAATGTGAATACTAGGAAAGGCAGATCCTTGGAGTTGGGATAGTTTTCCAGATTTCAATAATCCTTGGCTTCTAGAATGCACCCTTCTGAAAGTGGAGGTATGTACTTTATAATGGAGTTGAGTTAATGAAGCCATTCCTGTATGCATTCTTGATTACTGACACTCTAAAGGATTTTATGCTCTTTGTTCAGTTGCACCTGAAGTTAAGAAATACCAAAATGTTGATAACAAACACTGTTAACCTCCAAAAATCAAGAAATTGTGGACTGTTGGAGTGAAAGAGTAATGTGATAAGAAAGCATACATCACCAACTTGGATGCTACCTTAAGAAGACAGTGAGTAAGTCTAACAATTTAAAAGGAAAAATGTAAAACAAATAAAAGAGTTATTCAATAAACATGAGCAAAGTGAATACAGGACCTCTGCTACCTAAGACTGTTCATCAATGCAGAAAGTGGCACACAAATAGTACTGTTCTCCAGAATGAGATTTGGACACCTTCAGTTACACCAGATGTCCCCTAATAAGATTAAAGTAAAATTCAATTATATTTTCAGCTTCACTTTCATTTTACTTTTCTCATCAACTCCGAACAAGCAAAAAGGAAAATATTGGAAGATATACTCCAAGTGTAACAGATACAATCCAGGTGAAAAACATAAAACTTAAGCAGATTTCAGAGTAATGAAGTCATATAAAGTGGTGAAGGTGTAAAAAATGGTGTTATTTGCAAAGACAAACAAAGAAAACCAAAAGGGAAATCTTTTATATGAAATGGGTGTAGGTGTACTAAAATAGCACTGAATCAGATCAATAAGCACAAGCAGCGGTTAATCAATACCTCATTAGGCAATAAAGGAGTAGTTTTCTAAATTAGTTAGCTAGTTTCTTATTTTTTTTTAACAAATCACTCAGCTTAAATACCAAAGCAGTAAGCTGAAATACTGAAATATGAAACTAGTTACACAACAAGACCTAAAAGTAAAAACAAGGCAGCTATAAACGCTTAGGATTTTAATTGAGTTTCTCGAGGATTTTAGTCAGCTGGAAAGCCAATTTAGTTAACTGCAAAAAATTTCTATTCAACTAAGATAACAATGTAATTGACTATTTTTCCATGAAAAACAGTTCACATCATAAAACATTTTCTTGTCAACAGCAAACCAAATCTACTGAACTTGAAGCACAATCTGGCAAATGAAAATTTAATTTAAGTTGGATAGAATTCTCTGAATTTGAAGATTTCAGAGTTCAGACATTCAAAATTTAAACTTTCTGGGGTTTATGTCACCAGTATACCCATTCTGTATCAAAATACCTATTATTTAAGTGGCATGTGGTAAAATAAATCTTTCATTCTTAACTAAACTACTTTACTGGAAAGCAGGAAATGATTATGAGATTATTATCAGCAATACGGTTCTGGTTCCTAGAAGTATGTTTATTCTCTTCTACAAAACTTTTACCCCCATGCCAATTTCCCAACAATGTTCAAACATTCCTTGTCCCAAAAGCCACCTTAGGGTAATCACGCAAGGACTAACAACGTAATTAAATAGCTACAATCGTACAATAATCAACAACAAAAACCCTTATCCCACTAGGTGAGGTTAATTACATAGATAGCATGACAACAAACAGCTCCAATTGTATACAAATAAAAAAAATTACCCCTTTTTTTAGAAGCAAAAGAAATTTTATTAAAACATTGAGCAGAAAATACCACAAGAAGTGCCATATACTGGTACAAACACGATTACATAGAACAACCTTGCTCTGCCTTTACAAAGGCCATAAACATCCCCACTCAACTTGCCATAAAGCTACAAGCACTTAAAAGAAAACAAAGAAAACTACCCAACTGTACAGCCTTTCTCCAAAAAGATACTCCAGTTATTTTCTCTAGTATCTGTTGACTGCTGGAAATATAACATAGTAATTAAAACTGCATAACTGAAAATGTAAATTACACACTGCTAGACCATTGCTTTTTATATAGCCACCATCTATTTGACAAAATGTTACACCAAAATACTCATGCAAAGATCTCATCAAAAACAGCCTTTACTTCAACCATCTCAAAATTTCCAGGACAATTAGTTAATTGAATACCAACTATCCTGCTGCAACATATTTCACCAATTGGATCACTTTTTACAAAATAAAGAACACCACAACCGAATCAACCAAACAATAGTCAAGTTCACATATTCCTCCAAGTGCCACAATACTATATATACGAACCTAAAATGCTCTGATATTCCATCTGGCAGAGAAACCTAGATGACAAGGATAATTTATTTTTTTATTTTTTTATAAAAAGGACTGTCTTCTTGGCTGTCTTATGCCATCATCTGGATGATCTAACACAAACACACTAACATAAGCTGAATATCTAAAAGCATATACGTTTCCAGAACAAGGAAGTACCAAAAAAACACACAAACTTGTGTTAAATGGTCAGAGTATCATCGGAACCAAACTTCATCGTCACGGCAACAAGTTTAGCTAAACTCCAATACCCCTTTCATTGAGCTACTACAATTATTTCTTTATCAATATTAAAAATTAGTAATAAACAAATATTATATTCATAATTCCCTCAGCTCTATCAATTCACATATATTGCAAGTCTAAATTTTACAACTAACAAGACTATTAGAGTATGCCCTCATAGCCCATTTTCAATCACTAGCCTAATTCCAACATAGGTGAAAGAAAACTAACAAAATCCCATCAACCAAACAGGGAGCAACAAAAGATACAAAAAAAAAAAAAAAAATATCATTGATTCAGAGCTAAAAGTAAAACAGAAAGATGGTGAAATTCAAAGGAAGAAAATGAAGAGTGACCTTTTGGCGAAGTCGCTGGGCAGAGCACGGGCTTCGGATTCAGAGGAACATTCTCCTTCTGAGGTTGTAGGTTATCAGGTTTTACTCGATGTGGATGAAAATAAACTACGTCAAATCGAATGTATTTTTTTTTTTTGGAATTTGGAAAATTATGATTATTATTAATATTTATTGTATTTTATTATTTTGACAGCATTAATATTTATTTTATATAACTAAAAACTATGATAAAATATGTTATAATTAGAATTTCTAATAAAGAAATATTTAAATGTATAAACATATTTTTAATTATTAATAATTTTTTAAAATAATAAAATTTAATGATGAAAAAATATAAATTAGAAGGGATGGATGATTGGGTGCCATAGTTTTTAAAATCCAATCAACACATTAGTCGCTAGATCAATAATAATTTAACTGGGTGACCTCATTTCATACCTTGCCATAATTAAATATATACAAGCATGTCAAGTTTTTTTTCTAAAAAATATAGTATATATATATATATATATATATAAGAAAGTTTAAATTAATTTTAACAATTATTACACTATTCAATAACTTTCAACTAGATAATATTTTTTTTATATATTAAATTCACATAGATTACATATACAAAAATTTATATTAGTCCAAAATTATTTGTTAACTCGTTCATATATATTAAAATTGATATAATATAATCATTTTAAAATATATTAAAATATAAATTATTTGGTTTTGTTGTTGTTCAATTTTAATAAAATTTAATACAAATAATCTTGATAATATATGAATATAATTTAATATTGCATATCACATTGTAATAATTGTTAAAATTACAATGTAATTTATATGAATATAATTCAATATTGCATATCACATTGTAATAATTATTAAAATTACAATGTAATTTGATCTTCCTCATATATATTAAATTTGTTAATAATTATCACTAACTAGTTGAGATGGTTTATTGGTTAAGTTTCCTCGTGCCCTCGTTTAGTTGTTAGTTGTTGGGTTCACGCGAGTCCAACTAGTAGCATGGTTTGAATTCAGCTAAAGTGCATTTGTGAGTTTTTTTTTCTCAAAAAAATAAAATAAATGGACGAACGAGCACCCGGATGGTTGCACCATAAAAGGATAATATTTAAAAAGATTGAATATAATATATATATATATATATATATATATATATATATATATATATAAGGAAAAGGAATCGTTCATCCCGAACCTTTACTATAGCTTCCGGTTAGGAGTGCTTATAATCTCATCATCTGTTAGCACCTATGAATTAGTTCGAAAAAATGGAGACAATTTATTAGATATCGCCATTTATTTTAGTTCTGGGTTGGGTCAGATAGGACTTCCACCCTTGTCGAATCGGACAATCTTAGCTATAGGACGAAAAGAGAGAGAGGCTTTCTTCAAAGAAAAGGACATCCGGAGTGGATATAAAGATTGTAAGATGGTGCAATGAAAGGATCTTAATCATGGCACAAAGCGTCTTCAAAAGAATGAGAGGGAAGAGGTCTTTCATTTCATTTAAGATGTAAAGAAAGGATACTGCTTTGGGTGCAAGGATAATATTTAAAAAGATTGAATATATATATATATATATATATATATATATATATATATATAAGAATAATTTGAGATAGTAGAGTAGAGAGAGAAACATTATTTAAGTCCTATGAGGTGGCTTCAAACCAAGTGATGTGCCTATAGTACCAGGATTAATGACCTTGTAATGGTTGTTGGAATAAAGGCAATGGAGAGTCATTAGAAATATCTGGGTCTTCCTACCATTTTTGGTAGATCAAAGAAATAGATTTTCAACTTTTTTTCAAGAGAGGGTCTGGAAGAAGTTAAAAGGAAGGAATGAGAGAGTTCTATCAAAGACAGGTAGAGAGGTATTGATGAAGTCAATATCTTAATCTATTCCAACACATAACATGAGTTATATTTTTGTTGCTTAATTAGTAGTATATGCTCTCAGGTCCAAAGCATGACAACCAAATTCTATTGGGGTGGAGAGGTTGATGCAAAAAAGATTTATTGGCTTGCCAGGAATAAACTTGCCCAGCCAAAGAGAGAAGGAGGATTAGGGTTCAAGATGATTAGAGCTTTCAATCTAGCCTTGATTGTCAAAAAGTGGTGGCGACTTATGTATTTTGACAATTGCCTTTTTTGAATGCACATTATTATCCTTGGACACACCTTCTCTAGGCACAAATGGGGCATAATTCTAGTTATAATTTGGAGGGGCATGATGGAGGCCAAGTGGATAAAGGTTAAAGGAGTTGAATGGAGAATTGAAGATGGCAAATCTGTACATGTTTGGCATGACAATTGGATGCTTGATGACTTTAATCTCCAGATCAGTGGTACATATGCCCAACAATGTGATCCAAAATTAATGGTTCCTGACTTGATGAAGGATGATTCTTTTGGCTGGGATGACGTTAAGGTTATGCATATGTTCCATATGAATATGGTGCAAGCAATTTTGAACATTACATTGCGGAGATTGTCTACCTCAAATGCTGTAATTTGGAGATTCATGTGAACAAGTGATGTCAGTTCCATCTACCAGTTTTAATAATGTAGAGTTCTGGAAGCACCTTTGGGCGCGCAGTACCAAGTGTCCCAATCTGATTTGGAGAGCTAGTAGAAACATTATTCTTGTGAGATCAAATTTGAGGAGAAGGAAATTAATTGTAGATGATATCTGTATGATAAGCTTAACTGAGGAGATAGGAGCAAAAGTCAAAGTAAAGAGAATGCTACTAAAGATACGACAAACATGATTCTAGGTAATTATCTTATATTTTTGTATAAATATGTTTAAAAACATTTGAAAAACAACACACTAATAAGTCAATATAATTATTATAGTGTTTAAAATCGAATCAAATCATTTATAATATCCACCAAATCAATAACAATGTATATTTTTTGTGGTTTGGCTTGATTTTCAAATCTTGTAAAAAAAATCGAACTAATATGCTTATTATAATTATATTTTTTTATTGTGGTAATTAATAATAAGTATTAAATAATTTATTATATTTCCCTTGTTTTATAATCATGATGTATATTTTATTTTCATATGATGAAAAAGAATGTACTAATATTGTTAAAAAGTAATATTAAAAGTGCATGATGTACAAATTACTATTATGTTAAAAAATAATTGGTATTATCATTTTATATCAATGATATAAATAGAAGTGAAAATAATAATTTTCAAGTAAAATATGTTAAATAAAATTTAATTAAAATAAAATTCATTTTTAAAATAATACAACATAATAATTATATAAGTTTGGTTGATAGATTTTAAATTATGATAATAGATTAAAAAATAAAAAATTGTCAAACTAAACCAAACTAAATTAAAACAACTGATTTGATTTGATTTAGATTTGGTGTTATATTTAAATTGAATCAAACTTATATTTGGTTTGAATGACTTTTTATCTAAAAAATGGAACAAAATTATATAGTAAAGACCTCTACAATTATCTTTTTAGGCTATTTTATTGTATTTCACTTTACTTGCTTTCTGTCTTGCTATTTTATTTCAAATTCATTTATTTTTAAGTTCTTTTTATCTCTAAATTCTATTTGTGTTACAATTCACCTTCAATCAAGTGTTGCTTTTTGAAGTAATTTGAGAATCTATTACCGTTGAAAGATAAATTTCTTCTTCTAACTCACAAATCCACTTAATCATGGGTTCAATTTTGAAATCATGTTGAAACAAAAGTTAGTCGAAACATATTAGACTTACCTTGTTATTTTATGAGACAACACCAGTTATTAAAACAAAAGAAACATAATATTTTTTTAGGTAAAAAATTGTTGACCCAGAGGAACAGAAGAATTAAAAAGTCAAAATTTATTGACAGAAAATAAAAAAAAATTTATATACCGAAATACATTAACAATGTTATGGGAATTAAAAAGTTTCTAGACGCCTTTTCGGGAAAATAGAGGGGAAACAACCACTTGTTACTTTCCTTCCCCCTTTCCATGGTGATGCTATTGGCAACTTTAGAGGTTAGAAGGCAAAAACTTAGCTGAATGAAATCATGTGCATCTCAGTCATCTCACCATCAGTTTTATGGCTTTGACTCATGATTTAGAAATAGTACGATTAAAAAGAATCAGTTATGAAAACTGTTTATTTTTTGGTGAGTAATAATGAAAGCTGCAGTTGTCAATATAGGTTTTTCTTCTTCTTTTTCTTAGACAAATGAACTTTGTATATATATAAAAAAAAGGATGTGTACGAAAAAGCTGTAGAAGGTGTACAGATTGGGCAATGGAGCCAATAGAAAAAAAATAATAGTATTATGAGAGTCAGCCCATCCCCAAAACCAAAAAATCTACGGCCTCAAGCAAGATTATCAAACTCATGAAAGTTTTATAAACTCAATTTATGAATTGGACTTCTCCTAAACTCGTTAGCTCGAGAAACTTGGAGGCTAGAAAACGATTCTTATTTTGGCAAGCCATCGGAAGATAAAATTATAAGAGTTTATCTCATAAAATAATAATAAAATTCGTATAAATAATGTATCAAATAAACATTTTAACAATATAATAAATAAAAATGCTAAATTATAAATTCCATTTGTTGGAGAACAAGAATGTGATGTTGTTATAGACAAGGATTCTTCAATTCACAAACAACTACAAGAACAACTCACCAAATGAACGACATGTTAGAACCCTAAACACACAGAAATGACCTGTGTTTCAGTTTAATTTTTTTTATTTGACTCGCTGATTCAATAATAAATTTGAGAGTCTATCAAATTTGTACCGAGTCAATTCTAAGTCCACTAAAAAGAGAATTTATGAGTCAACTGGCAGAGGATATGTAAATTGCGTAGCAGTTAACGAATTAACTTAACTTGAGAGTTTGATATCGATCTATAACCTCAAGCACCGAGGCAATACCTCAGGTTAGAGCACCAAGAGGAGAAGAAAACTCCTGGCCTAACACCTCTTCTGTATAACAACCACTGCCACGCCATGGATTTTAATTTGTTGATTGCAACCCATAGGTTCTGCAGAGGTGCATGTTTCTAAAAATGATGCCGTTTCTCATGTTCCAAATGCACCAACAGGTTACATGCCAAAAAAGATGCTTTAGCCTCTTAACTTTCCTGCCCCACTTGATCATAATAAAGAGACTGGATGTCCTGCGGCAAAGGCATCACAACACCTAACCAATCAAAGACAACATACCATATGTTGGAGCTGAAATTACATCGAAGAAAAAGATGATTATTGTCTTCAACGAACAAATAAAAACATGCACACTGATATTACTATGCAAGAGAACGGCTCTTTTTGAGAGTTGAAAGCGTGTAGGAAAACGATCTAAGAGAAGTCTTCACTAAAAAGGAGAACCATTGATGGCACATCTGTTGCCCAAAAACTCTTGAAAACAGTCAAAATAATTCTATCCCCCAAATTGATACTGCTTCTTGTTGACAAAATTAACAGAATATAGGTCCTTTTTTAGTGTTTCGTTCAAGTTAATTATTAAATAATTATAGTGTTGAAATTAATGGTATTTACTATAAATAAACCTTGTTATGTGTACGTATAATTAGTTCACTGAATGCAAGTATATATGCTCTCTATGAAGTAATTAAGGATTTGTTGTATCTTGTCGGTCATGAGCTTTTTGCTCCACCAGAGGTTAGAGGTATACAAGTGACTATTTGTTCAATAAAAGTATATATATATATATATATATATATATATAATATAATATAATATAGTATGAAGTCATTATAAGTTTACTAGCAGTCGTACGTTTGTGACATAATCAAAATGGACTAATGCATCATCATTTCTGAAAAGCAAATTAATGAACTATTCACCTTAACTGAAAATTATGACTGAGACCTTATTTTAATTAATCAAAAGCCTTACTTTATCGCATTAAAAGGCTCACTCACTGATAAAAAGAGAAAAAAATAAAATAAAAGCCTCTCTGAGCTCCTAAGCCAATTCTTTTATACATCAACCGAAGAGAACATATGACCACATGCGTGACAAAAAATGAACTGGAATTGTTTAAATTTCTTCATCTAAAATGAGATCGACCACAGTGTGACGTCAGATGATGGGTTGAAAATCTTGAAGGTAAAACCGAGCCATTCATCAAGTTTGGACCAAATCAATTACGCAAACTTGTTGTAGGTTATATTAAGAGCATGTAATTTAGAATTCTCTTTATATTTCTTAATTTTTTTTGCAAATTGACTAACCATTCACTCAGTAGACTGTAGATGAAAACCGATTATGGAACCAATTGGTTAAATATGTGCTAGAACTATTAAGGGTCCAATTCAACTCATCCTCTTTCGAAATATTTTAAAAAAAATTACTGTGGTAGGTCTGAAATTACTGCTGCAACATATTTTTTCCTCAATATTGAAGATGGCTCCAACTAAGTGTGTGTTTGGATTCACATGCACAAAATTAATTTTATAGAATTGATTATGAAGTAACATAATTATTGTTTAGATAACAAATATCAGAAAAATGATTTTTTTTAGATAATATTGTTTGAATATTTTGAATCAAAATTGATTGAGTATATAATTAATAAAATGGGTATGGTGTTTATATGAATGCTTGTCTTCTATTAGGTTAAAATATAGTTTCAATTTTTATGATTTCTAAATTTTTTATTGTAATCTTTTCATTAATTTTTAATACTTAAATTTTAATATAATTAATTGAACATAGTGAAAACTAAAAAAATACTATTATGTGTAAATTAATTTTATAATTAACATTTATTCCTTCCTCCCAAATTTAAAATGTTAACCAATGAAGTTGATTTCATATTTTTATGGGAATCAAACATTGACTTCAAATATCCAAATCCAATTAGTGTGACTTAATTGACAAAACAAGTTGATTTTATGGGAAAGATTGATTTTGATTCACAAAAACACATTCTTAAAGATAGGCAATGAGATCTAAAAATGTGTTTGGGCCTCGAGCTAAGGATTAGTTTCACAATGGATCAAAGAAAATAAAAATTTGTAGAGATATATCGATCGAAGTCTTATCTAGGAATCAAACATTCTAATTATGGTGGCTAAAAACAAAATACATGCATGGACTTCAAACAAACCGATTATATACTTGAAAGCAGAAACTATATATTTTGTTTCAGGATGATCATGCACTAGTAAGCTCAAAGGGTCTAATCAAAGCCTCAATAACCAAACTCTTTTTGATGAAAACATTAGACCAGTTCAAAATATTTTGAATGTTCAAATGACGAATTAAACTGAATAAAATCATATTATTGTTGATACAAGAGAAATCAATTTATTCACTTAGAGGATTCCAATTAATTTTAAGCACTCCTTATAAAGTATAGTATAGCTGATAACCGTACATACCCTTATAAACAGATCCTTAAATGCCTTCAACTCTCGGACAAATTTCGTTGCTTCCACTAGCTGAAGAATTCTTACATACACCCCATGTCAACTTCACTAACATTTTTGTCGCCCAACACGCTGAACTTTTGAGCATGTGATGAGCCAAAATTATTGGTATAGACCCCCACATGAAAAACACATTCCACAAAAGCTGTTGCTGCAATAAGATGGAGAGAAGGGACAGCGATGAAAACACTCCAGAGAGGAGAAGACCATAGCCGAGAATCTTTTGCAAGTAGCCACCACAAGTCTTTGTATGAATCTTGATTCCTAGTAACGCACCATAGATGCTGATGGCTGTCAAGAAAATATGCTTCTGAATAGGGTGTGTAGCAAAGGGGGATTCCTTCTTGTTTTGATACTCAACTTGCAGCCACCAAGGAGTATTGGGTCAAGAAACACAAAGATTGCATGCCATGGATTGAAGGGATGAACTCTTGAATGTTTGAAGTAGTTGAGAGGCTACAAAGTCCAAAGGAAACATGTCTTACTCTCAGTTAATATGAAATTAAACCTCCTCCAAGTTAGTTAGGGTTTCTGCCCCACTTTTTAAAACAAATAAAATATCTACAAGTTGCAAGAAAGCCTCATGAAAAGACTTTCACAGATTAATTTGAATCTTTAGAGGTTTCCCTAAACCACTACCGGGTGCATATATATATATATATATATATATATATATATATTAACTAATTAATTAAACATGATGAAATGAATTTCTTGCCGTGATGGAAGATAAAATAAATTTTTAATATGATCAGCTTGGGAATATTTGAACCTAACCAATTAAATTTAATGAAAGAGGGTAAAATTAAAAATCAAAAGATATAGAACAGAAACAAATCATACAACTGTTTAAGACGTAATGATAATTATAATAATAACACTTAAATCTTTAGAAGATTGAAGATTCAAATTGATTATGTAAAAAGAAAATGTATGATCTGATAATCCAAGTATGCATATCATTCATCATACATTCATGTAGGATTATTAGAATAATAAGCTTAATCAAGGTAATCAACTAAGAAAGGCTTAAGTTTTTTGGAAAAATCATATTTCACTGAAATAATCGATTACCAATTTAGTGACATCGATTATTTTGTTCTTAGAGCCTTCAGGAAACAAGACATGAGCATTGTAATTGATTACACAACGGTTTAATAGATTACCTAGGCAAATATGAGAAAGTAGTGTTGACTGGCTTAATCGATTACAAAGTATCGTAATCGAATACTAGGTGTGTCTGAGAAACATGCCTCTCAGACTTAATCGATTACATGAAATAATAATCGATTATTTTGTTCGAACAGCAAAAGAATGAGTCTCTGGCTTAATCGATTACGTATCGGAATAATCGATTAAAGTATTCGTTCTTGAAATTTAGAACTAGCATTAAGCATTTTAATCGATTACTGTCTTGATTTAATCGATTACATTGTCGAAATAATCGATTACAGGAGCTGATTTAATCGATTATTTTCAGTTAACTGACAGTTATAAATAGAATCTCTATGATTGAGGCTCAGAGATCTTTTTGAAAATTAGTAAGCAATTGAGAAATTCGTGTTGTAGATATTCACAAACACTAAATGCATTCATTGGTGATAATTCTCTGAATTAGAAACACTTGAAAACTTCAAAGAATCATGTGGGTATATTGATCATGAGCTGAAGTTTCATCTTTCAATCAAGGTTCAAGAAAAGCTGCATATATGAGTTGATAATCTGCATATTCATCTGTAATTCATTCCTGTTCGTTCATCTTGGATTATCAGGTGATATCTTTTCTTGTCTTTTGATTGGGTAAATCAATTTCTTTGTAATTTTGTT
>PYAF01003382.1:224236-276333 GCA_007407185.1 Glycine tomentella | reverse complement strand
CTTCAAAGAATCATGTGGGTATATTGATCATGAGCTGAAGTTTCATCTTTCAATCAAGGTTCAAGAAAAGCTGCATATATGAGTTGATAATCTGCATATTCATCTGTAATTCATTCCTGTTCGTTCATCTTGGATTATCAGGTGATATCTTTTCTTGTCTTTTGATTGGGTAAATCAATTTCTTTGTAATTTTGTTGAAATGTAACTCTATTGTAATGAGTTTTCTTTCAAGCTTGGAGATAGGGTTTCTCTAGGATTCACCTGAGTAGGGTTCTCAGTGTGAAGGGTTTGTCTCTAAGAATCTAATAGAGTTTTAGATTTCTGAACTTTGTCTAGGGTTGATAAAGAGAGACTTGTATAATTGCTTGTAAGAATATTTTGCAATAGTAGAACTCCTCTCTAGTGTTGAGTGGAAGAACTGGATGTAGCCTCATAGTGTTTGAGGTGAACCAGTATAAAAATCTGTGTGTTCTCTTAATTCTCTCAGATTATTTTCTTATCGCTTTGTTTGTGAATCATATTCATTGCTCAGTTTGAGGTACACTGTTTTCAAGTGTTCTTGGAAAGGGTAGTTGATTGAAAACTGATTTTTGTTTTTGAAAATTGTTTTAATTGTGATAAAGATCATGTGGTAACTCTGATATAAAATTTTAATTGGTCAAGCAAACAATCAATTCACCCCCCCTCTTGGTTGTTTGAAGTGTTCATTTGTTTTTTAGTCATTGGTGTTTGGGAGTTTTTACGAACTATATTAATTTTGTTGAGGGGGTAGTTTCTGTAACTAAACATTGGTCGGTGGTGAACTTGGTATATCTATTAATGCTTTTTCTGTCTTCCTTTTCTCAATAAAAAATATTTTGCTTATAAAATAACATACCCAAGTTGGACTTTACATAATAAATTAAATAAAATAGAAGAGGACATAACAAGCAGAAAATAATCAAACATAAACCTACACACTAAGCTTGCTCGATTATAATATTTCAGATGGCATGTGCAGCCCATAAACTTTGATTTCCTTTGATTTACTTTCTTAGCCACTTTAGCTC
Source organism: Glycine tomentella (assembly GCA_007407185.1). Taxonomy (NCBI): domain Eukaryota; kingdom Viridiplantae; phylum Streptophyta; class Magnoliopsida; order Fabales; family Fabaceae; genus Glycine; species Glycine tomentella. Next base: position 275,284 of record PYAF01003382.1, on the reverse strand, counting down.
TTCTGGGTTTTGTTCCGTATATTGAGAGACTAACATCATGGGCTTCTTCCACTCCCATTTCACCAATATACTCCTTAGACTCATCCATATTACTCAACGCTGAAGAAAACAAAGAATCTATGTAGGTCTATTTCTTTTACCCCATTATGAAACATATAAACACATATTGTGATTGTCAATCACTACTAAAAAAATGGTTTTTATGACTTAAGCTCAATGATGGTTCTCCTAAAACCGTTGTCATTTTCAAAACGGTGACAATTTTGTCAATACAAGGAACATTTCAACGACAGTTTTTAGGAAAATCATCGTTATTTTGGAGTATTCAAAGACAATTTTGAAAAACTGTCTTTGAATGAGACCAATTTTGTTTTTTTATTACTCACGCCTTAGCCCACTCTCACGCTGCTCACTTCGCCTTGATCGATCTCTTTGTGCCCCTCTCACTCTGTTTGTATATGTCGTCGTGGGGGTTGTACTTCACATCTAGGGAGGGCAATGCGGGAACCAGGTCGGAGTGAAGTTCTGGGAGGTTGTGTGTGCGGAGCATGGGATCGATTCCATGGAGAGGTACCCTGGGGACAATGAGTTGCAACTCGAGTGAGTCAACGTCTACTACAATGAAGTGAGTTAAGGAAGGTTCGTGTTGAAGGCAGTGCTTATGGATCTAGAGCCAAGGACCATGAAAAACATCAGATTTGGTCCCCACGGTTAGATTTTTCGGCCTGATAACTTCATCTTCTGCTAGTCTGACACCGGAAACAACTGGGCCAAAGGTCAATACACCGAAGGTGCTAAATTGATTGACTCTATTCTCAATGTTGTGAGGAAGGAGGCAGAAAACTGTGACTGGCTTCAAAGTATAACTTACTCTAACTTCCTCTTGTTACGACTTTTAATAGGGTTTTGTCTTTGTTTTTAGGGTTCTTTCATTTCTGCTATTATTATTTCGATTGGAGTTTTTTTGTTAGTGTTTGAGAGTTGTTTGTATGGTTTTGAGTGGGAATTGATGGTCTCTGTGGTGTTTATTCGTACTACTGCTATGAAGGAGTGAAGCTAAAATGTATGTATTATGTAGCATGAGTCTTGATTTGGAACGTTGCTATTGAAGTTTTTATTGTTTTGAAATAAAATTTCGTGAAAGGGAAAACAACTATACATAACATACTGGTTAGCCTTTGATAAAAAAAAATAGAAAATAAGATGCTAGAATGGAAGATAAAACAACAATTTAAAAAGAGTTGATAGTTGGCCTTTGATGAATGTGGCAAATGTGTGTTCATTGGTAAAATGAATTATTTTTTTCTTAAAATAAAATTTTATAGTAATTGGGAAGATAATGAAAATAATTATAATATGCAGATAAGTGAGGACATGGGAATAAGCTATCATTCTTCTTCTTAGGTGCCATTGAAAATTGTTAGTGTAGCTTTTCTTTTTGGTTGATATGGTGTATGTTTTTACCATATCATAACATTATTGATTATCCTGTCTTGTCAATTGAGGATCATAGTTATTTATAATGGTGCTCTCAAGATATTTTCTCTCTTACTTTTTTTTAAAGTCTCTCCTTTTACTAAACATCATAATATAATTATTTTTGAACATTAGTAGTTCGTTGCTAACATTAAGTTCATCAAATCCACCATGTAGGAGTTGGCCTGTAGAGAATATTTTTGAAACATGTCAATGTTTTTAAAATCAAATTGGAGATTGAGCCAATGAGACCTGGGGTAGATTAATAAGCCTAGAGTACTCTGTGTAGAATGATGAGCCGAGTTTTAACTCCTTTAAAGTGAGGGGTAGAATGACAAAGTTATGACTTTGGTCCTATTTGGTATACTATTGTATTGACTACGGTGTATTGGATTACTTCTTGTTACTTAGAAGATGGAAATTAGTGGCTTTGTCGTAGCATATCTTATTTGTAATATGTGCCAAAAAGCCATAAAAGAAAGAAAATATATGGATCAAAATGGCTGGAAATATAAGAATGAAATTGTTTTTGTTAGGTTTAAAGAATCTAATCATTGGGAATGTTTAATAATTCATCAAATTGAATTGCTATACTTTTATTTTTGACTTCAATGGAATTGTGTTTTTCCTATTAGTATGGTTATAGTTGGCTGAAATGAGCTCTCCTAGAATCTAGAATACTTTGTTGGTAGACAATGTGTATTGATGGACTTTGATGTTGTTGTTGTTATTATGGCTTCTTCCTTGGATATATATGATCGCCAAGGAGGCATGAGCCTCTTTTTCTTTAAGAACCAATGCATAAACTGTAGGATGGAACCTTAACTTGATAGTTGAATGATCCTATTTTTATTCAAAACCTAATTTTTATTCAAAATCCTAACTTAGTACAAATGTTAATCAATTATATTGCTTATAAATTTCGTAATTATGGGTTTTCAATTGAGAGGTGTTTTGATCTATTGTGTTGTTGTATTTCTTTTATTATGGTTGTTCTACAATGATTGCTTATCTTCTTCTTGTCGTTATTTATTTCCTCTACATGAATTCTTCAATAAACTTGAAATAAGAAATTATGATAAATTCCAAACTAAACAATATGACACTTTAGCTTGAAGTATTTTATTAAATTGTTGAATCCTTAGGCTTTAGTGTGCAAGTGCATGTGTCTCTGTTATCTATATATGACCAATTGACATTAAGTGCCAAATTTTATATAACACCGAATACTATTCCTTCCTTCTCCTTTAATGATGATGCACAACGTGCAACTAAAAAGGCATTAAAAAACAAAATAAACAATAAAAAATATCAATTTTATGGAAAAACCGTCTTAGAAAGTCTACTTTCTAAGATAGTTTTTTTAAAATCGTCTTAAAAAGTAGACTTTTTAAGACGATTTTTAGATAAACCGTCTTCAAATCCTCAATTTTTTACATTTAAAAAAAACACATTCTAAGACTGTTTCTAAGAGAACCGATGCAGAAACTGAGATTTTAAGACGGTTTAGAAACCGTCGTGGAAAGTCAACACTTCCATGATGGCGGATTCAAAGACGGTTGAAAACCATTGTGGAAAACGTAAAATAACCATCCTAAAAATTCTTTTTTGTAGTAGTGAATAGAATGAATCACCAAATTAGAAGCTACAATAATCAATGCCCTAAGCCTACAATCATAAAAAACAAAACTTGTGGAGCCCGTATGATTGCAGGTTTGCAACTTGCAACTTAGTGGGATCCACTATGTCCTTTCGGCCAAATTTCCTAGATTCATACTATTGGTGTTCAATGTTTTGTTAGCTAGAAGGGAAATGTTTACTACATGTCATCATATCCTACTAAGTCTCTAATCAAAGTGTAGCAATTAATATAGAAATTCAAATAGGGAGCCACTATATATAACTAAAAACAACAATACCAACAAAGCTTAATCCAACTAAGTGGGACCTTTTACATGGATCACACAACATCATTCAATTTAGTTAAAGACCAAAGTTTTAGAGATCAATGTTATCATTAAATCTCTCTCAACAACTTTCATTGTTGGTTTTCTTCTCTTCATAGTACCAAAATCATGCAATTTACTCTTCTGATTGATGCCTCCTAAGACTTCCTTCGTATCTGTTCAAACCATCTTAGTAAATTTATGTCATTTTTTTTCCAATAATGTTACACAAGTTCTCTTTGTATACAATAGTTTTGTATGTTGCCTTTCTTGTGTCACCTCACGTCTTATATCCTTATTTCTAGGCTCTACCTTTTTTTTGTTGTTCCTTTAAAATGCAGTAGTTAGGACTATAGGGTATACTCAACAACATATTATTACTATAAAAACTTGCCACATCAAAAGCTTTACATGATGTTTTATCAAAGCAATTTGGACAATATTTATAAAAGATTGATTTGTGTATGTTTAAGATAAAGCATTTATAGCTTTTTATATAATATTTTAGACATAACATATATCAACATAGCTCAAATAACTTCATTAGAACATCAAAATATAATTGTTTTATTAGATTTTTAGGAAATAAATGTTTCATACGCTTTTAGTTTCACCAAAATTTGTTTAAGAAGAAGTATTACATTTTTTGGAACATTGGAGAGAGAGAGAAGAGTATACGGGTAAATAGGAATTAGATAAGGAGATCTGACACCACGCGCGCGCACACACACACACACATATATGTTTGCTACTCCAAGATGACAATTTGTTCTTCATTTTATCAATAATGGCTTCCAAAAGCTCATTTTCCTTGGATTTATTCCTATTGTAATGCCAAGGTATTTGCAAGGAAGTTCACCAATTTTGCAATTCAAGATTCACACTTGTTGGGTGACATTCATCCATGTGTGAATTAATGGTAACGATAGTACTTTTAGAAAATTTGACTTTTAGCCCTAGAGCAAGCTCAAAAATTTGTACCACACTTTTCATGGTGATACAATTACTTTCGCTATTATCTATAATGATATCTACTCCATTTGCGTATTGCAAGTGGGAAATCTCAAGTGATTTGCTCTCAATATTATACCCTTTGAACATCATTTCCTTTTATTGCATTCTTCATGAGGTTGTTGACCTTCAACCATAATCAAAAATAGAAAAGAAGATAAATGATCTCCTAGTCTTCCTCTAGGTAAAGGTCAGACTACCATTAACAAGAATCAAAGATGTAGTAGTTGAGATGCACTCACAAAGACAAAAGCCTTTTCAAAGTCAATTTTGAAAATAGTACAATGTTTGTCACCCAAACATATTTCTTCAATGCTTTTTTATTATAAAAAAATTTGCAAACAAATAGATTATCATTGATAAAGGGTACCAACAATACCAAGTTACAAGGTAAGTTTGTGATATATTTATATCACAATAGGTATAAATATTAGATAACCCACAACAAAAGGAGCTAAACACCCAAACATGGGCCAACACAATTACACCCCTGACCTACACCAAAACCATCCCTCCTAACAAAAAATATCTCCACCAATAGAGACAAGAAGCACGATTGTAGCAAGCAAGTCACAATCCCAACAAACATAGACACCCTAATGAAACACAAAGACATGCAATTGTGTTGGAGCACCATTGCACGAAGGAAATATTAAAATGAGGGTGATTGTTAAAACGCCATGACCATGTAGTGAACTTAATATCATCCACTGATAAACCACTTTTCGAGTGGTATTTTTTGTGAGGTTTTGTGCCATTTTGCAAGCATTTTCTTGGCAGAATTCATGTTTGAACACTAGTTTTGTGTTGCAAAAGTATAGCCGCTTAATTGAGTGAAAGAGTTAGAAATTACTCAAATTTATGAAGATTTGAAAACTCTACACTTGATTATGGCCATGGTACATTGAACATGACCGTGATAATTAGCATGCCCACAATAAAGTGGTTAAAGCCCTCCAGAACAATGTTGAGATCCAACAACAGCCGTGGTTAAATCATAAGGGTCGTGGTTAACTCATAAGGGTTAGGGTCAATTATGAGGGTCATGATCAATTCACGAAGGTTGTGATCAACTCATGAGGGTTGTGGTCAACCAAGAATGCCATTGTTAATCCATAATGGCCCAAGGTTTCAGGGTTATTTGTGACCATGATCTTGGTGGATTCGCCATGGCCGTAGTACGCCTTTTCATGCAAATATATTTAGGAAACTAAATATAGGTCTTTAGGCTCTGTAAAATTCATTGAGTTTAATCTTTAGTTTTATTCTTATCTTTTTACGAATTTGAGAGAACTTGAAGCTTTTGAGAGCTGAAGAGCATGGACAACACCGCTAAGACGGATTGTGATCATCGTTCCTGCCTATTGGTATGTCTATTTTTACTTTTTATAGAATTGCTAGTTTTGCTTTGATAATGAGTGGCTAGTCCCCTTAGTCTGAGTGTTATGATGTAATTGTTCAAATGTACTATTCAACTTGTTTGTAATGGAATTTATCATTGTTATATGTTAATTAATTCTTTTTCTTATTTTAATGTTTATTTGGAACCGACCATTCCAATACTCAATCGATTGTATAGTAGTGACCATCTACATGTAATTAATAAATTTGGGTACATAATGTTTTGCACCATATTGCAAGATCAAACTATTTGGGTAATCTTTGATAGATTAATTAATATTTAATTAATCATCCTAGAATTGATTTTGTCCTTTAACTTAAATTGATAGATTTATGCTTATTGGATTATTGATTTAAGACAAAGAGCATCTCTAACCTTGATTATAGACTTTAGTTGATTTTGAGAATTGGTAATCAACTGGGGAAGAAATTTCATTAGGACTAGATTGGAAAAAAATTGGTACTAATGAATCATAACCTTGGTCTCTTTTATTATAACTCAAAAACTCTCTTTATATTCATTTATTTGCTTTCTTATAAAAGCCAAAAACATAAAAATATTTAAATCCTCTTTTTAATCATCTCTACCATAAGTTTAATAAACTTGATTAATTGAGAATATAATTGGTCCTTGGGATTCGATATCCGAAATTTCGAGTTCACTGTTACTATTGCGTAGGGTACACTTGCCCTTGTGTGAGCTTAACATATTTTACACATCAAGTTTCCGGTCAAAATCAACCAATCCACCATCCCATGCTGGAAGATAATTGTATTTCTCTTCCATCACACACATAAAATAAATGTAGACTATATCATTTGCCAGGCGTCACCTTTGCACCTAGATCTCCCTACCCTTTTGATGAACCAATTCTCAACCAGAGAGCTAGGAAAAGCTGTTGCAAAATCTGGAGAAATCCATAAAAAGCAACGACACCAAATCTTATAGGTAATAGGGCACGATAAAAAAAAAAAGATGATGTGCAGTTTCCAATTGTTGGTAGTAGAAAGGACACAACAATTATGAATCAAGAGTAATAATATTATGCTTTTACATATTGTCTTTAGTTGGGAGATGGTTCCTCCTTAGCAGGGATTTTAAGTTGCCACAACTCTAAGAATAGAATGTTTGAAATCACCTCTAAATTTCCCTCGATGAGCAAGTGATATGCCAAATATTTTGAGTATTTGATAATTGTTATAAATTTGTATATCTAAATCACATAGGAATTATCTAATTTCCTCTCTTTTAACGCTTCTTTTGAGTTAAAAAGTTATGAATTTAGCTCCTTTTAAGTTTTATCTAGTGGATGCTAAATTTAGTAAATTTAGTAGTGTTTTTGGTTGTATTTTTTTGTAGAAAGTGACACAGCAAGAGGTCTAGAAGATATTGAATAACTGGAGTAGCATGCTCAACATGACAGTGCCCGCTCAACTTAAGGAGCCAATCTGGAGGCCAGCTATAACGTGCATGTGTGCTAAGCATGCATCTGGAGACTTAGCACGCGACCACTTAAGCTAGTTGAACTTTGCATGTGCGCTTAGTGCGCACATGTAAGCGCACATGCAGACTTAGAGCATAGTGATATTCGAAAAACATGATTGTATAACGTTTTGAAGATAAAAAATGGGAGTGTTATGCAAAAAGGAAGACAAATAGAATAAAAGTTAGGGCACGAAATAGAGAGAAAACCCACTCACTTGGGGAGCCTTTTCCTCCATTTTCTTCTATTCTCTTCCATTCCTCTTATTCCCTTTTTGTATTTGTAAGCCTCTCATTGTCATGAGAGGCTAAACCATCCATTGTTGGGAGCTCAGCAACCAAACACTGTAATGATTCTCACTATCTATTTAATGTTATTTTGATATTATTGTTCCTTTTCTAAGTTTATTGTCATGTTTGTGGCTTGATCATCCATGCATATATAGCGTTATAGGGTTTATGCATTGGGAAATGTTTACATCCTAAGAACCTGAAAAAAAAAAAAAAACATCTAAGTAATCCATATTTAGGGATAAAATGGTATTATTTAGCCTAAAGTATGCATCTTTACTCTTAATGCAAATTATTTGATGTAGCTCTTAAGGGATTAGGAGTGAAATTAGGTAATTTATGCTCTTTCACATGAGGGATCATGATTAGAGTAGGTTAGCGGATAAAGGTAATACTTGGAATAACATTAAATGGTGAAAAATCTCAAACATTGCATCAAGAGTAGTTTTGGTAGGCCGAACACCCAACACGTCACCTGTTTCTGCATCAACCGACAATTCAACCCTCTGAGTGTTTGTGTGTTTTATTGATCCAAACTATCCATAGTGGGATGCTTGTATGTCAACTTTACCGAATATGAACCATCCGCATTTCTTTTCCACCTCCGCCCATCTAGACATTCCTTATGTAACACCAAATTGGACACAAGTTGTTGAAGTTCCCTTAGCATATCTTCTTCCCTAGCAAAACAATTCCTACGCCCTCTAAGATCCCACCTCTAATTCTCCCCTTTCCACACCCTAACTTTGTCCACCTCCTCAAATTTTTGTAATGAATTAAGGAATAACCTAGGCTATAAATTGGTTAGGCTTTGTTCCCTCATTCATACATCACACAAATTTTATTTTATCTCCATTTCCCACCTTCCACTATACTCCTTTGTCAAACCATCTCAAGTTGTTCAAGCCACCACACAATTTTTTAAGATTTCTCTACCATATGGACTCCATTTTGTCACTATGCTCACTTAACAAGCCCCTCCACCCCCCATATTTAGATGTCACCACTCTACCCCATAAGGAGTCTTGGTGATGGAATAAATTCCATCTACATTTTCCCAATAAGGCCAGATCGAATAACTCAATATTTTTCAACCCCTAACCCTTCTTCACTCTTCGGACAACACGCTATTCCTTGAGACCCATTTTATTTTCTTTTCTCCCTCTACTCCATCCCAAAGAAAATTTCCTTGCAAGCAAACTAACTTATCTAACACCACCTTTGGAACTTAAAAAAAGAAGAGAGAAAGAACAAATGTATAGAATTGAAGTCAATACTGAATTGATTAAGGACAATCTTCCCACAAGAACTTTGTGTTTCCGTGAAGCAAGCTTCCTTTTGACTTTTGTGAGAACTGACTTCCAAGTCTCCAATCTTCTATGATTCACCCTAATAGGTATCCCTAAGTATGTAAAAGAGAGAGATAGTAGTCTATAATTCAACATTTGAGAAAATCTTAAGCCCACCCTTGCTTCCACCCCAATGATTCCCAAATCGTTCTTATGGAAATTGACTTAGAGTCCTGAAATCAATTCAAAATATCTCATGATTCTTTACATGATGAAGACATTTTTCATAGATGTATCTCCCAAAACAATAGTATCATCCGCATATTGTAAGAGATTGACCTCCACCTCATCATTTCCCACCTTATATAGCTAGAGTAAAAAGACTTTTTTTGTAATCGTCTCCCTCATAAGACCACTAAGATCCTCCGCAACAATGGTAAAAAGAAAATGCGCTAGTGGATCTTCTTGTCTCAAACCCCTTGCATTCCAAATTATTTTTGAGAAATTGGTGGAGTATGATGAGCCAATATGAAATTGATAAACAGAGAAGGATCACATTCATGTTGGGAAGCTTGGCAAGGAACACTGGTTTGCAGAAAGTCATTAATGCTCAACATGTTTTTAGGTTTAGCTCTTTTTCTCTATTTTTTTATAGGATTGGCCGGAAGCCAAGAAAGTATATGTAAAAGTAAGATGTACGTAAACAACATGAAGTGCCAAATATAGTCAACCAAAACTATAAAATTTTTATATTTGGCAATTTCCATAATTTTCCCCTCGTATGTGGAAAATTGAGTGGGGTCTTTGTTCAACAATTTAGCATTATATTTGGAAATTTTATTGGACGTTATATCCCAACCAATTAAGCCATTTTCCTGCCATAATCTTATTTCCATGAGTAACAAATTGAAATGATACAAGTAACACTTTTTGAATGTTATATAAAATTATGAACTAACATTTAAAAAATGTTGTTAAAGAAGTAAATTAACAATTCCTTTTAAATGTTGTTAATAATATACTAAAATTTTGTTAAAACTAGCAACATTTTTTAAATGTTTCAAAAGATATAAATTAGTTACACTTTTTAAATTTTACCAATGATATATTAAAAATGTTGTTAAAACCATTTAGGGACGGGGGCTTTATAATGCATTTGAAAGAATGTTACCCATGAAAATGATAACATTTTTTCATATTTTAGTAACGTTTTTTAAATGTTGCTAAAAATCAATTGTGTTGTAGTGGTATGTGATGATATGAAGTTAAATACAATTACAGCACAACCTTAAAACTTAACTTTTACATATGCTGTTATGTCATATATTTAAAACTCAAATTAAACGGTTCCATAATTATGATTTATGTGCTGGATATTTTTGAGTTTGAGTCTGACAAATAATTCGCATATAGGCAGACATAGAAGTTCCCCAGCAAATTAATACAATTTCCCACCAAACTCGATCAATTTTAATTCAAAAACCCTAAAAGAAAATACAGACGTTGCACTGATTGAATCCTTCAAAATTTATCGTCAGAGGACTATATATATACTAAATGCATTGCATCTCATACAACAACATATATAGTAAAATAATAAAATTTAAATTGTTAAATTAGGTAATTTTCAAACCTAATCTGATCGTTACACACTTAAAAAATTGTGTGCATTAATATTGCCGTTTCTCAGAAAAATTAAAAACTACACAACGCGTTGTTCAGTGGTTAAAATAGAAATAGAAACAATGAACAGTTGGTTCTGTAATATGCATTTTTATAGGAATATTCAAACATGGACTTCGAACAAACCGATCATATAGCTAATTTTGTTTCAGAGTGAAATCATGCACTAGTCAGTTCAAAGTGCTTAATCAAAGCCCAAAAAATAAAACCCTTTATGATGAAAACATCCTCCAACGAGTTCGAAATGTTTTCAACCATTTTATTGGTACAAGAAAAGTCGATTTATTCACTTACAGGAATTCAATATTATGCAAGCTTACCCTTTAAAAACAGATCCTTAAATACCTTAAACTCTTGGACAAATATCGTTGCTTCCATTGGCTGAAGAATCCTTACAAACACCCCCTGTCAACTTGGCTAACATTTTTGTTATCAAACACGCTAAACTTTTGAGCATGTGACGAGACAGTATTATTGGTATGGATCCCCATATGGTAAGCACAATCCACAAAAAGTGATGTTGCTTCAATAAAATGGAGAGAAGGGACACTGAAGAAAACGCTCCAGAGAGGAGAAGACCATAGTTGAGAATCTCTTGAAAGAAGCCATCGCGAGTCTTTGTCTGCATCTTGATTCCTAGTAACGCGCCATAGATGCATATGGCTGTCAAGAAGGTGTTCTTCTGAAGTGGGTGTGTATCAAAGGGGGATTCTTTCTTGTTTTGATACTCAACTTGCATCACACCAATGAGTATTGGGTCAAGAAACACAAAGATGGCATGCCATGGGATTGAAGGGATGAACTCTTGTTCGATTGAGGAAGTGGATAGGCTACACAATCCAAAGAAAACTTGTCTTATTCTCAGTTTATATGAAATTAAAATCACTGCAAAAGTTATCTAGGGTTTCTAAGTTCTAACCCACTTTTTAACAAACCAAATAAAATCTCTACAAGTTGCAACAAAGGCCTCATGGAAAGCAATTCATATATTAATTTTGAATCTTTTGAGGTTGCCCTAAACCACTACCGCGTGTATATATAATATATATAATAAAATATATAGAAGTTGATGGAGTGAATTTCTTGTCGTGATCAAAGAATAATATATATATATATATATATATATATATATATATATATTTAATGTTTTAGCTTGGGATATGAACCTAATCAATTAAACTAATGAAAGAGGGTACAATAAAAAATGAAAAATAAATAAAAAATCAAACCATACTTGATACTACTGTTTAATGATGATAAGATCGTTCAATTCAATCTTATTTTATTCTTGCTCCAGTGGAAGAATCATATAAAATAAGTTTTGATGCACATGAGTCATGACTACAGACTAACCTTGTTCGATTATAATATTTCAGACGGCATTTGCAGCCCATAATCTTTGATTTCCTTTGGTTTATTTTCTTAGCCACTCTAACTCCTCTGGGTTTTGTTCTGCATATTGAGAGACTAACATCATGGGAACCTACCACTTCTATTTCATCAATATATTCCTGAGACGACGCATCCATATTACTCAACACTGAAGAATAACAGAGGATTAATGATCTCTCTAGGTTTAATCGCGAAGTGTCCATGCATAAGCGTAATAGCAAAAGAAAAAATCTCAGGAGAATCAAGACTACAACTTAATTTCAACGCAGTGGGGTCCACTTTGTCTTTCGGCCAAATTTCATAGACTCACACCATTGGTTTTCAAAGTTTTGTTACGTAGGAAAATGTTGACTGTTTCACCAAAAAGATAAATGTTGACTACTATCTTATCGTGTTGCATCTCTAATTTTTGCTTCTGGTTTAGATCATATGTATCTTACAAAGGAGACTTGATGAGAGAAGGTACCATGCATCAAAGTGAGAAGGGGATTGTGTAATGAGAAGAGTTTGTCAACTTTGTTTAGGAAACTTGTAAATGAGAGGATTTTTCAAGTTTGTCAAGAAAAATTGTAATTTTATTTAAGATAGTAAATATTTTTGAAATGTTCTTGTAGATGTAGTGAGAGGTATATGTTGGATATTTGTGGAACCTTTAATGCATACAAATATTTATAAAGTTTTGATGATAACAAGTAATGAATGTAACTTTATTAGATTTATTGCACTGATGATAATTATTTGATTATTTGATATTTTGAAGTTACTAATTTGGATTTACGAAGATCAATATGATTGAAAAGATTATGTGAAGAATTCTGAAGATTGATATCATTTAAGATGACATGAAATTAAGAAGATTTGTTTCTATTTTTTTATTAAATTTTATGTAAAGAGATTAGAAGATTGATCTTGCCAAAATATTTGCTTTAAGATTACATTGCATAATAAGATAAAATATTTTTTAAGATTGCATTCAAAATTAGGATAGAATATTTTTTAATATTGCATTCAAAAATAAGATATAATATTTTTAAGATTGCATTGCATAATATAATATAATATCTTTAAGATTGTATTACATAATAAGATAAAATATTTTTTAAGATTGTATTCAAAAATAGGATATAATATTTTTTAATATTGCATTCGAAAATATGATAAAATATTTTTAAAATTGCATTGCATAATATAATAAAATATCTTTAAGATTGCATTGCATATTTTTAGGATTGCATTCAAACATTAGTTAAAATCATATGCTTAAATTAATATAAATAGAAACATATTTTTGTGTTTAAAGTATGCATTCCATTCCAAATAATACTAGAGCTTTGGAGAGCTTATGTTTAAATCATTGAGAGCATTGTGGTTAGATCATATAGAAGTGTTTGACAAGTCTGATTCTTCAACTCTCCATCAGGATTTAAAGGTACCTATTTGCTTAAGGAATAGAAGCGTAAATATAATCATTTTATTGTATTCTTCTTCTTGACTTTGAAAGAGGTCGCATCTGGGAAGCTAGGATACCAGTTTTGTCTCTGTTCTTGGTGAATTGAGATGTGCGACTTCTAGCTGGAAAATAAGGATATCATTCTATCTCTATTCTTGGTGAATTGAGACAGTAACTTTTTGCTGGGAAACAATGATATCAGCTGGGATAATTGTTGTGTAAGGGTAAACTAGGAAACTAGGATACTAGGAACTCTTGTACATAAAATTATCATAGTAGAGTTGTTCATTGGATTGATTATCCAATTTGGATGCCATGGTTTTTTACCTAATTGGTTTTTCCATGTTAAAATTGATTATGTCTTATTTATCTCTTATCTTCATATTATAGCTTTGAGTTTGATTTTAAATTGTGAATTATTTTATAAAACTCAATTCACCCCCCCTCTTGAGTTCATATAGGACCAACAATTGGTACCAGAGCTGTGTTCTCTTTATTTTGCAAGTAACTCCTGAAGAATAGATCTTAAGATGTACCCAATGGAGACAATAAGAGAAGGCTACTCTACCCAAAGGCCTCCACTATTCGAGGGAAAGTACTACAATTACTGGAATAACAGAATGAAGATTTTCATTCAAGCAGAGAACTATCAAGTCTGGAAGGTGATTGAAAGAGGAGACTTTCAGATCACAAAGATGAATGAAAAGAGAGAAAGAGTGTCAAAACTTAAGGACAAATATATTAATGAAGATTGGAAGAAGTTGGAATACAATGCTCAAGCCAAGAGAATTCTTCGTTGTGGACTAGGTACACAAGAATACAGTCGTGTGATGGGTTGCAAAACTGCCAAGCAAATATGGAATCTTCTAGAGGTAACACATGATAGTACAAACAAGGTAAAACAATCTAAAATTGATCTCCTTTTGCATCAATATGGATTGTTCTCTATGAAGCCTAAAGAGTCTATTAGGAATATGATAACTCGTTTTACTAACATAGTAAATGAGTTAAATGCTTTAGGCAGGGACATACAGGTTAAGGAGCAAGTAAGGAAAATTCTGAGGAGTCTCCCAAGAGAAGACTGGATACCCAAGGTCACTGCTTTGCAAGAAACCAAAGACTTTAAGACTTTCAACCTTGAGCAGTTGGCAGGATCCCTATTGACATATGAGATGCAACTGGAATCCCACAGGCAGGAAGATGTAAGATTGAAGGATAAAGGCATTGCTTTAAAAGCTTAATCAAAGGAAGTGAGTGATGACTCAGATGATGAAGAGGAGATTGAAATGCTTGTGCGGAAGTTCAAAAATACTTAAAGAACCAAAAGTGTGGCAAAACAGGTCATAGGATTAAGGATTGTCCTGAAGTAGAGCAAGAAAGTAGAAAGGAGAAGAAGGCTAAAGAGCAGAAGAAGTATGAAAAAAAGGAGTTCAAGAAAGCAATGATGGCTGCTTGGAGTGATTTTGATTCAGAGGAAGAAGGCTCTGAAAACAGTGAAGTTGAGGCTAACATCTATCTTATGGCTGGAACTGACTCAGAAGGTGAAGACACTGAGGTAAATTTTCTTGAGCTGAGATCTTTCATGCATTTGTTAACAAAGAAGCATCTATTGAAAGTGTTAGACTTTGTAATAGATGAGTATTTAAAAATACGTGAATCTAATAATGAGTTGATTGATGGCTTTGGTGAATTAAAGAATGAGCTTAAGAAATTCTCTAAGGCCAATAAAGAATTGAGAAAAACAAACGAAAGCCTAGAGGAGGAAATAACTAGCCTTAAGAATATCGCTTCTGAACTTGAAAACGAAAATGCTTCTATGTTTGTTAAATTGAAAGAGCATAAGAAAGAGGAATGTGTAACAATTTATGATGCTCTATTGGAAGAAAAAAATTGAAAAGTTGGAGGGTGAGGTAGAAAAGTTGACTAAATAGAATAAGGACCTCCAAAATAAGCTAGAGTCTGCCCTTAAGACTCTCACGGTAGATAGACCCAATCCTATTGATTGGTTGAATAAGAATTGTAACACATCTAGACATGGGTTAGGCTTTAAAGGTAATAAGAAATCTACCTGGAAAACCAAAACTAGGCATGTGGACTTGTATGAGAAAAGGGTGTGTCATCATTGTGATAAGGTATGACATCCTAAATTCGAATGCAAGAGTAGAATAAAAGCTATTGAAAAAAAATGTCACATATGTTAAGAATAACTCTATTTCTGCATGCAAAGTAAAACAAGTTTGGTTTAGAAAAGATGAGCTTTCTAACTTTATTAAGAAGAAGGGACCCAAGCTAGATTGGGTTCCCAAAACTATTCATTGATTTGTCACTACAGGTTGAAGTGAGGGGGAACAACTCATGGTACCTTGATAGCGGTTATTCCAAGCACATGACAAGAGACAAATCAAAATTTCTCTCAGTTGTAACACCCCGTAGGCCTCCGATGTATTAACATTTACGATATCAGAATCGGGCTTAAAACTTTATTTAAAACTGGCGAAAGCAAATCGAACCGTATTTCTTGATTACATTATGTATGGAGTATAAAATACATTACCACACAAAAAACATGGAACATAAACAAGCCCCTGCTGATCCAGTATAACATAAGTATAGGCAAATAAACCAGAATATCTCAAATATAATCAGAAGGAACATCAAATCCATATCATAAACAAGTTTATACATATATATACATCATCATCTGACAATAACTGTTCTCTACAAAAGAATAAGCCAACATTGGCCTTAGTCTCAAAACCACTTCCTCACACGAGGGTATACAAAACCATACAAAGCATATACAAACGTATCATGTGTGCACACACACACTTTCCCTCTATAGGGGCACAAGACAAAATATCAAAGCAAAATGAGCTACTCAGCTCCTCTTCTGCTATCCACAGCCAGGCAACAATGTCATTGCTGGGGCCTTCCACCCTGAGACCGCTCCTCTCTGCCAGAAGCGTCACCTGTAACCACATAAATCCCACACGGGGTGAGATATACATCTCAGTAACCTCAGGATCCTTGGAGGCATCTCCTCCACCCTGGCTCACTTTCCATGACACAAACATAGGGCATCACAATCACACTGGCCTCCCGGCCCTCATAACAATACAAGCAAGCCATCTTGCTCTATGTACGGTGGATCGCATCAACACCAACCTCAGTGTGAGACCGGAACTCACACCCGTGCCATCCCATCAGGAGCTACTCCTTACGCATGGACGCACGTATATGGTACCTCCGAGAATAGGCAATCAACCGCGACGGGACACACCTATCTCTTAGTTTTAAGGGATCATCATCACCCACGAGCAAACTAAACTAGGAGGTGCGCTCTCCTCCTAGGGAGGTCCATATCTATCTAACTGGCCAGAAGATCTATCAACAGGCATCATACACATACAAGCATAGATACAAGCATACATATCATTATGAGGATGCAACAACCATCAATGAATGCATCATGAATGCAACCATCACTTCCTCGAAATGTGGTGGAACTCAGCAAGTGAGAAACATTCCCAAGGGACCAAGAACTTACCTGGAAAAGTCGAGCTCTACAGTTCTTTCCCTGCTCTGTGGCCTACGCCACTGACACCCTCGGTGTCACACCCTAAACAAGGCACATAACACAGATCACAACCAAATTCAAGCATACAAAGCATCAGCATATCAAACGGTCCTCTAACTTAAGGTTCATCATAGCCCAGCGCACACTAGGCCTCTCACAGACCCTCAGAGGTCTATCACAGCTTAAACATGGCATTAGAGTCACCACAGACTCAATACAAGCCAAACACAATAAGCTCAAAGCTCACAACAGCCCAATTGCTCAGAATACACACAGGGCTTGAACGGTTCATATCACACACAAGACACCGTTCATATGGCCTCTCAGGCACATCAAAACCATCAACAAGGCTCTTGCATGTGATATCCACATCAAGTGACTCAACACAAGTCACACATGCATAAACATAAAGCCAAAATCAAAGTTCACCAAACTACAATCTGAGAGCTAATCCTCCATCCTCACAACATTCTAAACATGTCTTTCTAAAGGACCCAAGGCTAAAACAAGCCCTATCACAAGTGGGTCACTATTCACTCAAAACCCAATTCACAAATCAATCGGAGAAACTCGAATTTCTTACCTCAATGGCGACAAGAAAAGCTTGTGGACAGCTTCCCCTAGCTCAGGTGTCCAAGAATCGACGCCATTCTTCGCCAAACTTGAGTTCGAAGGATTTCCCTTAAGAAAAGAACTCTCTGATGAAGGGGTTTTAAGAGGAAGAAATGAAGGATTATAGCTCACCAAAGGTTTCTCACAATTTTGGTGATCAAAGGAAAGTGTTTGGGCCAAGAAAGAAAGGTTCAAGAAAGCTTGGAAACTCTCCCATGGAGTCTGGGCGCTCAGAGGAAGAAGAAGATGGAGAATGGCCCAAAATTTCGTAATTTGGCCCTTATATACTGGGTCTGACCGACATGTCGCGTCGATCACGCCAGATTCCAGGACCCATGGAGCCAACCGCGCCACTACTAGCGCCATCCGCGCCAACCTCCAGAAACAATGGCGCCATCCGCGCCAAACTCGCGCCAACCTCCAGAACTGTGGCGCTATCCGGGCCAATCCGGCGCCACTCGCACCAACAGCCAGAGAGCACGGCGCTGATCACGTGAACTGGGCGCCACTCGCGCCAGTTTCCAGTGGGCACGGCGCTACCAGCGCCACACCTTTGCACTGGTTTCTGCAGAAGAATTCTACAGAAAACCCTGGGCTATCTGCGCAGAAACTTGCGCCGTCCGCGCCCGAACTCAGGGTCATTATATTAGTCAAACCATTTGAAGGTGTAAGTGTGACCTTTGGTGACAATAACAAAGGGAAAATTATGGGCATAGGTAAGGTTGGTAAGTCACCATCACACTCCATAGATAATGTGTTTTATGTTAAGGGTCTTAAGCATGACTTATTAAGCATTTCTCAATTTTGTGATTAAGGTAACAAAGTTAAGTTTACTTCTGATAAATGCTTAGTAACTAGAATGGATTCAAATGAGGTAATTCTAGAGGGTAAAAGATTTAGAAACACTTATCAGGTTGATTTGAATTGTTTGAAAATGTTTCTCTCACCTGTTTGAGTGTTATAGATAATGACTCATTGTTGTGGTATAAGAGGTTAGGACATGATAGCTTGAATATCATCAAGAAGCTGAACTCATATAAACTGGTTGATGGTCTTCCATCAATAAAAGTTCAAAATGATAAGGTATGCGATGCATGTGCAAGAGGTAAGCAGGTAAGATCCTCCTTTAAATCCAAGAATATGGAAGCATGGTATTAACCACAACTTTTCAACTCCTAGGACTCCACAACATAATGGAGAAATATAAAGGAAAAATAGAACACTAGAGGAGATGACAAGAACCATGCTGATTACAATTGGTCTTCCAAGAAATTTTTGGGCTTAAGCTCTCAACACCGCCTATTATATTATAAATAGAGCAATGATCAGACCCTTGTTGAAAAGGACACCTTATGAGCTACTCAAAGGAAGAAAGCCCTCACCAATGCACTTGAGAACCTTCGGTTGTAAGTGTTTTGTGCACAATAATGGTAAGGATAATTTAGGCAAATTTGATGCACGTAGTGATAAACGTGTGTTCCTAGGATACTCCTCAAAGAATAAGGCTTATAGAGTATATAATAAAAGAACTATGTGTGTTGAGGAAAGTATTCATGTCATATTTGATGAGTCTGATGTGCTTGATAGAGTTGTGCAGAATTCTGATGATTTTGATATAGGTTTGATGAGATCACCTACAGGATTTAAGAAAACAAAGATAAGGTGGCATAGACACGTTGTTGTTATTGCTGTCAGCTTTGAAAGTCCACATAAATAGAGTGTATTCATCCTCTATCAATGCTTATCCTGGAATAAATATTAATAGTTCTTCAAACAAATTGTGCATAATTTGATTCTGATTGTGGTTTTAGGAAATTTGATTAAATGGGTCGTTTAATTTCTATAAGAAACAAATAGAACAAGTAGTCACAATGAGTCTATATATGATGAATTGCTCTATTTCTCATAATAGGAAAAATGGAACTGGTCGGTACTTCACTGTTACAGGGCAATTAAACTAAATATCGATTAAAGCAAAAAAGATCAATCACAAGTAAAACCTTTCCATAGCAGTCTTTAACTTCCCCCAATTTTGTTTGCTTCTACCTAAAAGGAAAAAAAAAACAAGAGTTCAAAATCAGATCCTGCAAAGAAAAATTGATAAAAACCCAAATGCAAGGGAATTGTATGTGAGAGGAACACCAGAGTGAGAGAGGAAACCAAAGGCAAGGGCAGAGAGAAATCATGCGAGTGAGAGTGGAATCACGAGAGTGAGAAAGGAAATGAGGAATCATGTTCATAAGCAACTTTGTGAGATAGGAATCACATTTAGATACTAGATTATTTTGCCCACCCCTAGTGGGAGTGAACCACCATGTAAATTGAGATTCAAGAAGTAGGAGTGCAAATTCCATTAACTTGCATATCTAATAAAAGTGTTATTCCTCATGTTGTACCGATTAACAATAATGAAGAACAACACATGAATGATACCACTAACCACAATGAAGCTGTAATGAATGAACTGGATGAACCCATGGTGAAAGAACCACAACAAATAGCACTAAGGAGGTCTCAAAGAGAAAGGAGACCAGTTATTCCTAATGATTTTGTGGTTTATCTACAAGAACATGAATTTGACTTGGGAATAGATAAAGATCCAATTTCATTTTCACAAGCCATGAATTGTGATAATTCTGATGAATGGTTAAATGGCATGAAAGGTGAGCTGAAATCCATGGAACATAATGAAGTATGAGACCTTGTTGAATTACCTGAAGGTTGTATGAGAGTTGGTTGCAAGTGGGTCTTTAAGACCAAACTTGACTTTCAAGGTAATTTAGAACGACACAAGGCCCGACTTGTTGCAAAATGATTCACTCAAAAGGATGGAGTTGACTTTAAGGAGACCTTCTCACCGATCTCTAAGAAAGATTCCTTAAGAAATATCATGGCATTGATGGCTCATTATGATTTAGAGCTACATCAAATGGATGTGAAAACAACCTTTCTAAATGGGAATTTAGAAGAAGATGTGTATATGGACCAACCAATGCGGTTCGTAGAAAAAGGAAAGGAACACGTAGTGTGTAAACTTAAGAAGTCAATATACAGACTTAAACAAGCTTCCAGGCATTGGTACCTTAAGTTCAATGATACCGTTGTCTCCTTTGGATTTAAGGAAAACACCGTTGATCGATGTATATATCTTAATAGTTTATATTTCTAATCTTGTATGTTGATGAAATCTTGCTTGTAACTAATGATCATGGGCTCTTGAATGAGACCAATAACTTTCTCTCTAATAACTTTGAAATGAAAGATATGGGTGAGGCGACCTTTGTGATAGGGATAGAAATTTATCATGATAGATCACAAGGATTGTTAGGTTTGTCTTAGAAAGCATATATAAATAAAGTTTTAGAGGGATTCAATATGGAAAAATGTTCATCATCACTTGTTCCAACTCAGAAAGGAGACAAGTTTAGTCTCATGCAATGTCTTAAGAATGATTTGGAACGAAAAGAAATGGAAGAAATTCCATATGCATCTCTTGTGGGAGTTTAATATATGCTTAGACTTGTATAAGACCAGATATTAGCTTTGCAGTTGAAATGTTGGGAAGATATCAAAGTAATCCTGGTATGGATCATTGGAAAGCTGCAAAGAATATTTTGAGATACCTGCAAGGAATTAAAGATCACATGCTTACTTATAAAAGATCTAGCAACCTTGAAGTCATTGGATATTCAGATTCAAACTATGCCAAATGTATAGATACAAGAAAGTCCACTTTTGGTTACTTGTATCTTGTAGCTGGAGGAGCTATATCATGGAAGACTGCGAAGTAGTCAGTAATTGTTGCATCCACTATGGAAGCTGAATTTGAGACATGCTTTGAAGCCATGGTTCAAGCTAAATGGCTACAGAACTTTATTTCAAGGCTTGGAATAGTCGACAATATTGATAGGCAACTGAAAATTTATTGTGATAATTCTGCATCAGTCTTCTTTTCTAAGAATGACAAATACTCCAAGGGTGCTAAGCATATGGAGTTGAAATACTTTGTCGTTAAATAAGAAGTTCAGAAATAGAGAGTGCCAATAGAACATATCAGCACCAACCTTATGATAGTTGATCCCCTAACAAAGGGATTACCACCCAAGATATTCACTGGTCATATGTATAATAAGGGCATTATGTTTGCTAGCGAATGTTAAGCTCTATTAGTATTTATTGTTTATTGACACTTTGAATTCAATAATGAGTAAGTTTATGAAATTTTCTGTTTTCAAACTTATGTTCACATGTATGAATGAATGATATTTTGAACAACATAATTTGTCTTTATAAAAGGCATTATTGTATGCTTTCATTTAAAGTATCATGTTGGGAAAAAAAGTTGTTGTGGTAGTACAGGAACTATACTAATATGTGAGAGTATAGAACCGCCTTGACTCTTATTGACTCTATTTCTAATTATGACTTATGACGAGGCCAGTGTATGGTAATCTTTAGCCCAATGGACACATCAAGTCTTATATTTGGCGAATCACGTAATGGCGTTTACCACCACATGAGCCAAGTGGGAGAATGTTAGATATATTCGTTAGAAGTGGCTCATATGATTTGAACAAGTCAAATATAAGAAAGGCTAAAAGATAATTCTGTTTATTAGTGGTCTGATTAGTGGGAGGTTGTTGAGGAAACAGTACTTGTTATAAAGGTTGTTGAGAGACTATATAGTAACTTGTTTGATGGAAGCAGTTATAAAAAAACTAGAGTAAAACCCTTCATCTATGCCCGTAAAGAAAAGTTTATGAGTTTTTGTCATCAAGATTTGAAGAGGGACATAGAATAAGAGAGTGAAGAGATTGAGAAAAACTATTTCGCATTAAGAGTTCTCAGTCAATAGTTTGCTGTCAAAAACCATTTTGCAGAAAGGATTCTCAGTTAAGATTTTTTGTAATTAAGACTTGCATTGTTTACTAAATGTGAAACTCATGAATTCTTAAAGATACTATTCATGTTATTGATGTGACTAATATTTGCATGTTTATTCATGTTATTGATGTGATTAATGTTCACACATACTCCCTCTAGCAATTCTTGTTCATTCTAATATCAATGCAGTAAAGTGAGGAAAAGCTGTTAACTTTCATATACACACATTTTTGGCATACAAAAGCTAAATTTGTATCATGCTGAAATGAGTCGCTTTTCCCTTTTGGTTGCTCTAGCATCATCCAAACGTTGTAACACTAAAAGATTATCTAACCTTTGCAAGACATCCCTCATTGTTGGACTGTTTGCCGGAAAAAATTCTATGCACTGCAACGCCAATAGAGTTATTGCAACACCATCTTCAGTACAGTAACACCAATCTTCCTGCAAAGTTTTGTGGACAAGAGAACAATTTGGCTTGTATTCCTTCTTGGCCCAAATATGAACCACACTGTCTAAGTTTATGCTTGCATGTTTTCTCTTCCCAATGACTGAAACTCTTTTGGTTATTAGTTCAAGTAAAGCAATGCCAAATGAAAACACTTCACAGCTTCTATATATCCCATTCACCACCTGCCTTGAGTGAAAAGAGGATTGTGTATTATAAATACAAACTCAGGCTTCAATCTGTACAATATACATCATAGACCAGATGAAGGGTATCTTTTTCCTCAAACAATTAGAATATTAGATGAACATCGAAGATTTTCACAAGACGGGACTAGAAATTTTGGTTTAGGCAATAATGTAGCATGTTCAGTATGCAGACACGGAACAAGTTTTTTGCTTTAATAATAGAAACTACGAGAGTTAGACACAGTTATTTAGTGTCGTTTTGCTACACCAAAAATATCCTACATTGCTTATGAATTGAGATGAAGGGTACTTGAAACACCTTTGTTTCTTAACTCAATGACATATTTTTTAAGGACAAAATTGTGAGATTCATACAAATTAAATATCAAATGGACAATATATTTCAGGTGTGATAATTCTAACAATGCAGTAGACTTTAGGTCGAGACTTCGATCACACACGTGGACTGCCAACCCCCACCAAAAAAGTCTTACCATTAACCCACCAAGCCTATTTTAAGAACAAAAAAGGTCACAGAGGGCCTAGGCCAGACATGTGGGTCGCAAGGCCCTGTAAAAAAAGACTCACCCTTTTTAACACAAAACAAAGAAGTTCATACAAGAGCCAAAGATTTTATGACCTTAAAAATGCAACATATGTTATGTTAGAACAAAGTGTTTTTAATAATATTCTCTAATTAAAATTAGAGTTTCACTTCACTAATTAGCGTCAATCCTTACTGAAGTAAAACTTTAATTTCTATTGAATAACAGTAATGAATATATCTAACGTATTACAACTAAATTTTTGTCATAATAAATCGATAATATAATATTTGTATTATAGTAACAAAACAAATAGAAAGGAAACATTCGCGATGCAGATTAAAAAAAATTACCCCTTAGAGAAAAATAAGGATCGATGTAGCTAGTTGACATTGTTAGTTGTTCCTTTAGCATTGTCACTTCGCTAAGCAACATCAAATCAATAAAATTTGGCTTGTAATCCTGCACCAGAAATGAGTGTTCATGTTAAGTGCCAAAACAGAGAAAATGCAAATGAGAAAGGAAACATCAATGTATAAAATTTTTAGAAGCTGGGAAGTGGATTATTGCCACAATAATGAGCTAACCTTGTCGAGTAGTATATGAGATGCACTGATATTCAACACCATATTTTGCTTCTCCTGGTCATGAATGAATTTCAAGAGCTTTGCAAGTTCATGAATTACATTTATTCTCTGAAACCAATTCAATTTATCTGCCTCAGCAAAGAAATCACATCAGAATATCAAAGTAATTAAGTAAATCATTTATCTTTGTTTCCTATCATATATCAAGAACTCAAGGACCAAAAATAATTATTGAAATGACCCCACAACATGGTTGTCGATAAATTCTCGTTTACTAATATAGATTAAGGATTAGTACATATCATTCAACAACAATAAAAGGGCAACAACTCCTTAGAGGCTCTTTCATTTCTTCTCCAATTAAAACGAGTTTTGAAATTTCCCCTTAACCGTTGACATTTGAAGGTGATAACATCTAAGTTTGTAATAAAGTAATTAATACCTTTCATTATTACGTTATCCAAAGTATCAAGTGGATTGAGATCATACACAACTCTCTTTACATCTCTCTCCCAAATATGACCAATCAACTTCACCAGACTTGTTGGATTAGTCCAAAATTTTACTTCCTCCTGCAAAACAGAACCATTGACTTTTCACAATCAGTGACAGACAAAATTAAAGTTGGAAAAAGGATAAGAAAAAAGGTCATTTGTGAGTGAAAGAGATAGAGAGAGTACTTGCTTTGATAATCAAATTGTCATCATTATATTTGGAACTTATCTGTTCCATTCTTTCACCATCCCATATCTTCTTCACTACTACATGTTGACCTTCAAGGTTGCCTCTATACAATCTACCAAACTGTGTCAAGCCAATGAGATTGTTCTGACTGAAATTGTTGGTACATGCTTCCAAATTCTGAGATGAAAACTCGACAAGGTTTGTTGTTGGGTCCATTGTACCAAAGTCATAACAAAATGATATATGGGACCACGTTTATATCGTGGAACTTTTGGTGTCACGTTGTCAATGTCAACCTTTCTGCTCTAATAAATTTCACAATATTTGACTTTGTCAAGGGAACAGATTTTTTAGCTTTAATTTTGATTCCGTACAAAAAGAAATTGCCCTTTACATAAGAGTTATCCTTTCGTAAGCAAAATAGTCTATATTGCCAAATGGAAGAACCGAAGAAAGTGTACAATAGTAGCCACCTATTATATCAATATCATAACCAATAAGCTTTAACACAGTTGGAAGATAACTGGAACTTTTAAATGTGTTCTTAGGAGTTCGATTTGTGACTGTGTATGGAAAAAACTTTGTTGAGATAACTAAACTCATTTCATTTATCTTTACGTCTTGAAAAAAATTGGTCTTTAACTATTGATCGGAAGATATCTTTGGTACAAACAAAAAAAAAGAAAAAAATTCTATCAATATCATAGATATTATACTCGGATTATAAGACTCATTCCACCACTCATCCACTTGAGAAAGAGATTGTTTGCAATCTCTTCTTGATTCTTATTCGGAAGACATTATGTGTTCCTCAAGAGATTAAGAAAAGCTCACGAAGATAAAGGATCTATACTCTAAATTGCTAACCATGGTTGTGGTTGGTAAATTCTGTTCTTAAATAATGCTAGATATTTCTTAAGAGTCATGGTTCATAATCGGGGATCCATTATCACAGGTCCCTATACAACTATACTAATTGGTTATATACAATGCCTTTTGTTGTGGATGCTTACAATATTTTACGTAAGAGCACAATTAAAAAAAAATTGTGAAAAGAAGCATAATTAAAGGTTATAACGATGTATGAGGACAGACAACATGGATAAGTACTCTTGCTTTGTGTCCGCACAGATGCAGAGAGCATCCAATATAGAACCTCGGGTGATATTACTAATGTATGTAGAACACTTACTAAGTAATAGATTAATCTAAGTTACTTGGATTTTATTTTTTTTATACGTAGGAATTAAAGACAATGTTAGAAGGTTTACAATGATTCACAAAATATTAGGAGGAGGTTTACAATGATTCACGCATCTTGCTCAATTAGACTCCCTTAACAAGTAAGATGGATTTAGTTAAGAGAACAAAACTCTCCTGATGTTTAATTTTTTTTATTTATAAGATTCGGACAAGACAACTTGAAGAAAAAAGCTTGGAATGGACATAAAATAACTGTTTTTTATTTCCGAATTCATAGAAAACCCAGAATGTTGACCATATCACACTGAAATAAAATTTAAATACCGTAACCAATAATTGCTAAAAAGCCTTGAAATGGCTAGTTACTCATTTCAAGTAACTGATGTGTTACTTCATCAAAAGGATATATATTTTGATTGACTCACTAATTACTAGTAAACTGTATTACTATTACATCCCATTGTAACACTGTGGATGTGTTTGAATAACTGTTCCAATGTACACAAAAAAGAAAAGCTTCTCTCTGCATGGATTGAAATGACCATACTGTGGTAACTATTTTTCATCTAGTTACATCATCATTTTCGCTAGACAATAGGAACTGCAGCATTGAGCTGTATTGATTGGATGAGATCAGAGTCCGGCAAATTGAGTGGAGGCAGAGAAAAAGGGCTCTCTGTGGAGCTACCTTTTCTGATTTCTTGCATTGTAAGCAAAGCTGCAACCGTGTTTCTGAAAATCCCTTCTCTTGCCACAGTTATGGCTTCTTTTGCTTCCTTTGCTCTTTCAGCTTCTTCCTCGGCTGGGAACACTGCATCAATTATGCTCTCACACTCCTTCACGAGCTTTGAAATCAAATCGGTTGTGAAAAAGGGCTGCTCCAGCACTTTCTGGATGAATGGCAAACGCAGAAGCCCCCCTGTCCTCTTGTCGTATTTCTTCAGAATTTTTGCCAACCCTGCGAAATTCAGTGTTGTCACTTGTTGAAGGTTGCATCAGATGGCAATAATTATAAATTACAAATTGTGTAGAGAAAGCTGCATCAAAGTCTATGGCGATGCATTTGCTAGCCGTTTTTTAGGGTGAAACAAGAGGAATTATTGCATGATTAAATAACCATCATGTTCATGTTCCTGACTAATTTCCCGCATGATATATAACTGATTTTTCATAGTCTCAGTTATGTATCATGTGGAGATTATCTAAAAGATTATAGTTTTCTATCATGTAATAATTTTTTGTCAATCAGTTAAAAATTACCCTAAATATAGAGAAATTATTATAGGATTCGGGAATGTTATGTGTCTATGGTCTCGATTGATTTTCATATAAAATAAAATTGAATCTTTCAATTTAAAAAAAAAAAAAAAAGTTAATAAGACTCAATTATGTCACATGAAAATTGACCATGAACATGTGGTAGTCTTCATCAGTACAATAATTTTCTTGAACAATTTTTTTAAAGGAATTATTATAAAAATAATAAACTTGCAATGTATGATTAGAGTATAATCAGTGAATAGCTTAAGTATATGGGGAATTCAAAACCTGAGAGACACTGCTAAAAAGCTGAATCAGGTCTAGTTTAGAACCTCCATCATTATTTGGGAACTTTTAATTGGGAAAAAAAAAAACCTGTGTAATTGATGTTGCTGTAGTTGACTAAGAGAACCATTTCACCATGGAAATCAACAATAGCTTTTCTGATTTTCGCCATCTCCTCTTTATAATCCTCTTCTGATGGTTGACTTCCATTTGGTCCCCACAAATCAACTACTCTCTTGATTCTCTGTTGTACTTCCTGCACTACACATCTAATTATAAAAATTTCATACTCACATTTATTTCAAATATTAAAAAATTTGTCAAGAGGACATGCTGCCATATTCCTTGAAATCCCTATGCCCATTTAAGTCAGCAATAATAAAGATGATTTTTGCTACAACTACATTGAAACGTGTCAAAAGAAACAGAAAATTGTTGCATTAATATAGAATTTGTGCACCTAACTAACTTGGAGTAACAAATAGGAAGTGTGGGTGTGGGGCAAAACGTGCTTGTAATGGGCCCAATAACAATGCCCCTCACTTGAATTCTTTGAACAATTAAAGTGCATTTTTCAATACATGATTTTTCCATTTTTCAAAATTGATAGGGAAATTCGAGAAATTTAAGGCTGAAAGAAAACACATGGTGACGGCGTTCCACATGAAAAACCATCATAGTCCATATTATCTCCCTTCTGACCCATATTCATATTTGTAGGATCCTCATGCGGATGAGGGAGAGCCACGATTCCCGTAAAACTTTTTTATTATAATTAAAAAGAGTATATAATTAAATATTTAAAATTTACCAAGAAAGCTATATTAGTACTTTAAGTAAAACTCATTATTATTTTAAAAGGACTTATATGAGCTTAATGCACTAAAATAAAAATAAAATATATATATATATATAAAGAAAACTATCTATAAAATCTTTGTTCTAAGTTCTGTCAATTTTTTTCTTTTTGTTGAATCAAGTTCTGTCAGTTATCCCACGTAAAATTTACTTTTCAGCTATATAAGGCTATGGAACTATAGATTATTGTTAAGTTTAATTTTCTGAAACATCAAATAAAATTTATAACTACTGAAACCTCAAGATTAACAATAAAAATTAAAATTCCAAACTCTCGCGTATAAAAACCATTGCTTTTGGTAATTCAAAATATCCGATTGAACCATTGTGTTGGTTCCTCGTTTGTTAGACCACCTACTCATTTAGCCGATAATATAAATAATTTGGTCTAAAGAACAGTATCTTATTTGTCTTTACGTTTTCGCAGCTGGCCAACACTATCTCCACTCTAATCATAATTTCCAATAGAGGTAATGCATAACTTTAATTTCAATCTTTTACTCTTAACTAACCATTCAAAAGAATATTCTTAAGGAATAAACGACGTGATTATGATGAAGGATCGATGAAATGAATTCCTACACACACACACAAAAAAAAAAAAAAAAATCTAGTCCCTGTAATCCCCTCTAAAAAGAATAATTTTTGTCTACTAATTTATGGCATGAAACTGCGTTACCGTTTAAAATAAGAATAAATATTAATGTACACATTATATTATCTGACGCCATGAGAAAGAAAATGAGAGAAAGGTTCATGTAATAATATAGTATGATAAGAAAAGAAAATAGATAAATTAAATGAGAAATGTTAAATAAACATTTGTGATATACAAGCATCTATATTTATTATTACTTTCAAAACAAAATGTTGAAAACGAAAAAAAGAAAAAGAAAAACATGAGTCCTAAGTCCTAACGCATGCTTTATACATAAAATGTCATTTATATATATCAAAAACATCAAAACAAGCATAACGTAAATTACGGTTCGCACATATGAAATAACTTACACAAAACCACAGCATTTTCAAATATTATTTAAATGGTACGTACATTCTTTTACATCACAAGATCTTTACAATTATAATGTTCAAATTATCTCAATTTTCTTAACCATCTATATATAAAAAATAAAAATAAACAAGACTCTAAATCAGTATATATATATATATATATATGGAGTTCTTGCAGTCAACAAAGTCACTCTACAAGACCCAACAATTACTTTCATGACTAAGAATTTGAATGTAAAACTAAATGTCAGACAAGATGCAATAATAGTGGACTGAACTCTATTACTGTGTCTTGTCTTATAGTTTAAAAGTCTCTTGTTCACTTTTTCTTATATGCAAATTTTACTTCAAGTTTTATAACACCTTTTTAAAAAAAAATACTTATATTTTACTAGACTCTTAATTTCTAATTATTCAAACAATAATTTTAATACAACAAAATAAAAATAAAATCAGTTAATAAATATATTAAAAAATACAAAGATTTCCTATGTAAGTGTAAGAAATTTTAGTACCACAATTAAATTTAAACTATAGAACATTACCATGTGGCGAATAATGAAGTCCTCCTCTTTCTCCATGAAGAACCCATTGAACTTGTCTATTTCATTGTTCAACAAGTACACAAACTCAGCCTCCGTCTTGCCATATTCCAACGACCCATTCAACAACGTAGGCGGCGCCGCCGATATGAGCCGTACAAGCTTCTTCAATTCCTTGTACGACAAATACTTGTCCCTCCACTCCGGCAACGATTCCTGAATTTGTTGCTTGAGTCTCTTCCCAAACTTCATAACGTTAAAAACAACCAAAATTTAAGGAAGAAATAATTTTATGATAGTGTATATATGTCTATGAAGAAGATCAAATGCAAATTAAAATGGGTTGGTGTGATATGAAATATGATGATGATGAAGGTACAAAAAAAGGGGGGGAGGGGGTTAAGAGGGGAATTTATTAGCGAAGGTTTCCTAGAATATTAGAAGGCATATGCTTGCCGTGATGAAGTGGCGGTTAGAAAAGGGTATAAAAAGTGTCGTTGGAGGGAGCATGAGAATTCTTGGAAGCATATTCGGTTACTCTCTATTACTTCATGGTCGTAATTAAGACCAAGACTTTGAAAAGTAAAAACTTGCTTCTTTCTTTCCTTCCTTGGTGGTGGCAAAATGTGGTTGAGTTTAGTAACCAGGAACAATAGGGAGTGGGGTTTGTGAAGTGGGTCCTGTAATTTTCATAACATTATTTTATGTAATATATGTATGAGCTGTTTCAATAAAGTTGTCACATCACATTTTATATTTTTAGTTCTTGATTCATTTAAGTTACCTCTATTTTATTTTATTTTTCTGACTTTTTCTGAAAGACTTTTTATTTTTTTTTCACATCTTTCTTTTTTGAGTTCCGTTCAATAATTTGTAAAATATGACAAATTACATTACATAGAATTTATAACAAATTAAAATTATATATTAATCTTAAAAAGAATAAATGAAAGTATAAGCAAGTCAAATATTCTTAAAATACTACCATTTTGCTTATTTATAAAGTCTATAAGGCTTTTTTTATGAAAAAATTATCTTTAACTTATTTTAATTTATTTTTTATATTGCATCTGTAATATATGTATTTTATTTATATTAATAATATTAACTAATGGTACATGCTTTACCAAAAAAAAAAAAACACTAATGGTACATGAAGTTTTTTACAATTTTTTTAGATGTTTTTTTTACTAATATAGTATTTAAAATTTAAAAATTCAAATTAAGATTTACTAAGATTATAATGATAATAAATTTGCATTTATCTAAAAATATCTTTAATTTAATATAAAGTCTCAATATTAAATTTTAAAATATTTTTAAAAAATAAAAATAAAATTACATAGTAAGCACAAGAAAAGTCACATGATTTAAAAAGAAAAAAATCATCCCTAAAAATATTACTATTTAAAAATTAATATTCAAGATTTGTGATATGGGTGAAAAGATATATATTTCACATATCCGAGTTAATATGTGTGGAAAGATGAGTAAGTTAAGAAAAATAATATTTTCAATTAAAGAAAAAATATATAAATTATCGTAAGACGGAAAGAAAAAAAGAAGAAAAAAAAAAGTTGGATCCGTGATTGAGAAGGAAGAGATTGCCTTGCATATTTGTCAAGAATGAAAAGGTTGAAGTAGTGGAAAAAGTTGTCATGTGGGATGTGGGGGGATAGGATGATTCCTCGGAATCTACTAAGAATCGTCCATGGAATAGAAAAAGTGTGCATTCGTGAGTATTAATTAAAGTAGAAATATATGGTACTTTGGCAATTGTGGAAGTAACCAAATGAGGAATATCTTTTGAGCCAGAAGGCATTTGAGAAAATGCTTTATTAATATTCATGAAGTGGGTCATGACCATAAGAGACCACCCAAGTTCTTTGGGTCATGATGGTGGGTTTGTTTTTGGGCATGAGTGGCAAAATCATCATAAGACCTGGTACTTTTTGTCTTATTGGGTTTGATCTATTTGGGTTCGTAATTTCCTTGAAAGAGCAAGCTCTAGCCTTGAGGAGTTATCTTGTAATGCCCTTACAATCATCACTACAAAAAATTATGGTTTTTCTACCATACGATGGGAATGGTTAAAGTTAACTGAGGGAACCAGTGTTCATTGTTTTTTAAAAAAAAATATTGAATGTGAACAAATAGAAAGTAAAAAACGGACAGCGAGGATGTGGAGAACAAGACAATGCCTTCTCACAAAGGTTATTTCAGTGCTACACGAGGTAGCCTATTCTAGGGAATATGTCAAAAAGGATATTTCAGTATATTCGGTAGAGAAAAATGATACTTGTATGACTTTTGAATATTTAGTTGACAAAGTTTATCTAATGTAGAACTTTTCAATATGAACTAGCGCGTGCTAATATATTGCTAGCGGTGAGGGAAACATGGATCTTATTTTCAGGCATCTAAAATTACGGATAATCACAGTTAAGTAATGATGTTGGAGAAATTTTTCAATTAATTGAATTATAGCAGGAACGAGAGACGAAATTCTTCTAAGAGAGTATAAAGAAAACCAAAGTCTCAAGCCCTGTTCGGCATTGCTCAAAGATAAGAGGTGAAAATGAAAGTGTATTGAAAAAGAATGAAAGTAAACTTGAAGGGGTGTTTGATTGTGGTGTGTCGCAACATTAGTCACGACGGGATCATGATGATAAAAATAAAGAGTGTGTTTTCCAAAAAAGAAAAATTAGAGGGGAATCATCATTATCATTTATTTAAGAAAAACGTCGGAAAAATTAAAAAAAATAAGGAATGATATACAATTTGAGAGTAAAAGATTCGGGAATCATTTACGCACGGGAAAGGTATTAGCACTTCACACGTCCGCCATGAAAACGACAACCTTTAATCGAGTTTGCTAAAAATAAATTAACTTTTAAATTATTTATCTTCCCTTAAAAACATGAATTATGTTTTTTTATATTTTGTTTTTTTTAGAAAAACAAAGCAAACTTTTTTTAGAAAAAAAAGATGATTTTATATTACTTTTAGTTTTTTAGGTCGACAATTGGTTTACCCTCGCTCCTAGGTATCCCAAACTATAATGAGGAAATCAAACTTATGTAGTTTTTGGATAGAAAACAACTTGTGTGTTGAGTTGATTTTATGTTTTTTTTTTTGAGAGATCTGTTTAAATTCCGTGAAAAAAGAGTCGTTAAGGCGTTGAACCTTGAAACGACATTGAATTTTAAGGAAAAAAGCAGAGAGAATCGCTTAGGACATTGGATCTTGAAGCGATTTGAGTAATGTGTAATTTTTGTGGAGAAAAAGGAGAATTTATTGATCATTTATTTGAATATTTTTAGCTTTTTCAAAAAAAAAAAAATGGATTTGCAGTCAATTCTGTTAAGTCAAGCAAGTCGGAGACCCAACATGACATTCACAAAATTTATCCACACATTATTGAAACACCACCAAGTAAGTCGGAAACCCAACATGGAGTGTATTTGTAAAGGATGGAGGTGTGACTACCAGTATTTATTTAATTCAAATTTAACAAGAAAAATGGTCAAGCCCAAAAAACAAGCGGTCAGACCGAAAAATAAAAGATGGATATGTGGCTAGTAGTATTTATTTAATTCAAACTTTAACAAGAAAATGGGTTAGACCGAAAAATAAGGGGTGTACTTATAAAAATAGAGGTGTGACTAGCAGTATTTATTTAATTCGAACAAAATGAGTCCAATCCAAAAAATAGATAAGGCGGTGTCCCTATAAAAGATGAAGATGTGCCTAGCAGTATTTATTTAATTGAACTTAACAAGAAAATGGGTCAAGCCCAAAAAAAAAATATTAGGGTTGTATATGTAAAAGCCGTGGAAATAGTTTTTTTTTGTTTTGTTTTTTTAGACAAAACAACAAGGAAAAAGGAGAAGAGATAGGAGGAAGGGAGAGAGGAGAAGGAAGAAATGAAATGATACAAGAAGACCCCTCTTCTTTCTCTGACTAAAGTGCCAAATGACGCGATGTTGTTGACTCTTTTGGCCTCCTTGGGATATGTAACTCTTCAAGTTCTTTTTTTATGTGTCTTTCTCTTTTTATCCATACCTCCCCATTTTATATTGTTCTCTCTCCTTATGTTCTCTTTATTCTTTCCTTTTTTATTATTATGTTTTAGTTTTATCTTTGTTCTTACTTTCCTTTTTTTCCCTTTTTTTTATCATCTTCCTTTCCTTTTTTCCTTTTTCTATTATCTTCCTTTCCCTTTTTTTCGATTCTTTCCTTTTTTACTTTCTTTTCTATTTTAATATTTTTTGTTTCTTTTTTTCTTTTTCTATTATCTTCTTTTCCTTTTTTTACGTTTTCTTTCCTTTTTTTCTTTTTTGTTTTAATATTTTTCTTTCCCCTTTTTTTATTATTTTTGTTTCATCGTTTTCCTTTCCCTTTTTTGTTTTCATTTTTTTAATTATTTTTTCTTTCATTTTCCTTTTTTTAAATTAATTTTTAATATATATATATATATTTCCATTTTTTGGGGACCGGGACAAATTTAGGGTCTAACAACTTACCCTCTTTACTTATCTTTTATTGAAAATAAAAGATAAGTAAAGTTGGTGACATTAATTCTGTTTGGACGTTCCTTCGAAAGATCACTATGAAAACGAAAAACCTTAAAAAAAAAAGTTGAGTACGTTGACTCCTATGAAACATAAAAGTTGAATCCTATGAAACATAAAAGCAGGAGACATATATCTATATATTATTTGGATTGGTCAATCAATTGGAAGATTCCCTAAAAGAATGATACTTATTTGAATTAGATACCAGTTCTTATATCCATTGCAAAATCTCTCAAGTTTTACAGGTACTGGTACCCTGAGGCTCAAACCTATAAGAAAGCGAGAGGTTGACTCTATGAAAGGGCCACTTATCCCAAGCTGCATCTCGAGAAAATGATAATTAAAGAGAAGACTATGACTTAAAGCCTGGTATGAAGCATATGAGTTTGGAATGCATTATGATAAATGCAATAAATGTGGGCTTTGTACCCAGAAATGCAATGCAACAGTTTGTGAGTCATGAAAATGAGATATGTCAAGTTTCAATATTTTGGGATGAGAAGAGCCTTAAATTGTGCAATGCTCATAACATTTTTTCTCTCTTGTTATACTTTGTTGGTCTTTTATTTTTGTCTTTCTTTTCTTCTTTTTTTTAAATCATAGTTTGGCTGTTTCTTTCTAAAATATGTAATGATTCATGCAACCTCATCTTGATTCTTGTAGATCTCTTCGGAGACTCCCTCAGAGTGTATGTTTTGTTTGATCCAATTGCTTGGCAATTTTGGAAGATGGCAGTGGAGCCATTTGACATTTAACCAATCAACTGGAATATTGATTCCATGGTTTGTAGCAAGAAGAAAAAAAAAAGAAGAAATAAAAAAAACTATGTAGGTTTTCAAAAGAGAATTTTCAAGGGTGAGAAATATTTAAAAGATTTTCAATTGACAGATTAAGCCAAATGACAAACACTACTCACAAAAGGTCGCATACATGTCTATATTTCTTAGTACAATGATTACTTTTTTCTGATTTCAAGGAAAGAATGTAATGAGCAATGCATAACAATGTAGCAAAACAAATATGCATGAATGCATGTAAAAGATAACTTGCTGAAGTATTTCAAATTTTACACAAAATGCTCAATATAACATAAGGTCGAATCAACTTTAATTTTCATGAAAACAATATTGTTCATGACATCTTATCAAAGTCAAAGTTCAATTGAAAATAAAACATGAGCACATCAACAGTTCCTAATTATGTAAGTCATTAGCTCAACGATGTGCTGACAGTAGTCAAAGAGGCTATGAAAACCTAATCCATCTGTTGCACCAACTTTCGCAAACCGGTTACTTCCAGACTTTTGAACTTTACTTGATAAAACCTTTTCTTAATAGACTGTGCTTGGTTCGATCTGTTGTTCCAAAGAATGGAAATTTTGATCGTCGGTACTTTGGCAACCTATCATAGACGAGATATGATGAATCAGCAGGATATACTTATGCAATGCATGGTAGATGTATTATGAGATTGATGCAAAACGCCCGAAAAATCACCCCTTCTTGGCTATCAAACGCCTTGGCTACCATATTCACATGATCTTTGATCATTTTCAGGAAAAAGAAATGTGTAACCCCAACATGGTTTGTTTATGGACATGACCATGATACCCAACACAAGTAACCAAGAACATGGTGTAAACTTTCACCCTTCATTGCGACTGTTGGCAACACATAGGAGAATGCAAGGCAAGAGCAAATATATGTTATAATCATGCATGGGTGAACATGGCATGCGAATGATGACGGTAGAATGTATGTAATTGTCGGGACAAGCAACCTGATATACAAATATGTATGAGAATGCAATGACTTATGCGAATGCGATGCATGAATGCAGAAATGATATGTCCATCGCGTTGCTATGAAGAGACACATGATGTGGTCAAGGAAACAAAGTGGGGTGAGTTTGCTTCATGTCCCTAATCCGGGAACCTAACGGAAAAAAGGGTTTAAAAGTCCACTATTCAGTGACAACTTCTAAGGGTAGTTTTACGTAACCTCATCGACCTATATAGATGTCATCCTCTTAAGTAACAACACTACGGCGATAAAGACTACCAACGACAATGCATCACAAAAAGAGGAAAACTCTAGATGAGGCTTCACTGTCATCAAGCAAGTCGGAGACCCAGCATGACCACAGATCGACCTCCACTCCCTATGGCTCACACAGACCCGGGTATAGGGCCCAACATCTCAAAGTGTGTGCAAAAAGTGTAGGTATCATGTGTGAACGGGGCAACCTAAGAACTACCTAACCCCACCTGCAAAACAACCAAAAAATTTCCAAACATATACAACAAATATAGTTACCTTAGGATTCAATGACACAATTTATTTCTAACTATATAGGAGTAACAACGTAGCAAAGGATATATACAAGCATGAGCAAGACAAAGAATAAAAAAGTAATATTGAAGCAAAACCACAAAAAGCAAGGTAGGAGAGTGAAACAATAAAAAACGGGAGCACAACGAAAAGAAAAATAAAAGGAAAAATAAATAAAGAACAAGTCAAGATAAAATTGCACACTCAATCAAATAGCTTAACTCTCTAACAATTCTCGGTGGAGTCGCCATCTGTCGCAACGTGGCTGATCATGATGGAACGACGATAAAAAAATTAAGAGAATGTGTTTTCGAAAAAAGGAAAATTAGAGAGGAGTCGCCACCAACGTTTATTCAAGAAAAACGTTGGAAAAACCAAAAAAATAAGGAATGATTTACGATTTGAGAGAAAAACGATTCGGGAGACATTTACGCATGGGCAAGGTGTTAGCACTTCATGCGTCAGTCATGAAGACGACAACCTTTAATCGAGTGTGCTAAAAATAAAGTGACTTTTAAATTATTTATCTTCCCTTAAGAACATGAATTATGTTTTTTCATATTTTGTTTGTTTTTTTTAGAAAAACAAAGCAATTTTTTATAGAAAAAAGATGGTTTTATATTTTTTTAATTTTTTAGGTTGACAAGGGGTTTGCCCTCGCTCATACGGATCTCCAACTGCAATGAGGAAATCAAACTTATGTAGTTCTTTGGATAGAAAACAACTTGTGTGTTAGGTTGATTTTATGTTTTTTTTTAAGATTTGTTTTAATTGTATGAAAAAAGAGTCGTTAAGGTATTGGACTTAAAACGACATTGAATTTTAAGAAAAATCAAAGAGAATCGCTTAGGGCATTGGACCTTGAAATGATCTCGAGTAATGTGTAATTTTTGTGGAGAAAAAGGAGAATTTAGTGATAATAATTTTATCTTTTTTTAAAAAAGATTTTGTATTTGTTGTAAACTTCGTGAAGTCAAGCAAATTGGAGACCCAACATAACATTCACAAAATTTATACACACGTTATTGAAACACCACCAAGCAAGTCGAAGACCCAGCATGGAGTGTATATGTAAAGGATGGAGGTGTGACTAATAGTATTTTATTTATTTCAAAATTAACAAGAAAAATGGGCTAGGCCCAAAATAAGGCGGTGTACTTATAAACGATGGATGTGTGATTAGCATTATTTATTTAATTCGAACAAAATAAGTGCAGCCCAAAAATAGATAAGGCAATGTACATATAAAAGATGGAAGAGTGATTAACAGTATTTATTTAATTCGAACTTAATAAGAAAATGGGTGAGACCCAAAAAATAAAAAAATAAATGGGGTTGTATATAGATGTAAATAGTTTCTTTTAGACAAAACAACAAGGAAAAAGAGAAGAGAGGAAAGGAAGGGTTAAGGAGAGAAAAATATATTTAAAAAAAATAAAAAGAACCTTATAAAAAATAATTTTATTTTCCCTTTTTTGTTGGGACCCAAACAAAATTAGGGTCTAACATGGTTCATATGGGAACCATAATTTCACTTTCACCTCGAACATGAGGTGAAAGGCACCGAAAGAGTACAATGAAAATGGAAAAATTTTCAATCTTACGAAATTGCCCCATAAGACTTGTGAGTCTTGTAGATTTTGGAAACATTATGAGTGCTTTCATTTTTTTTTAATTGTAAACGTTCATCTCCTCTACATATGTTGACATACTCGTGAGTAGGGATGGGTATGGATTGGATTTTTAAGAATCCAATTCATATCTAATTCATATTTATTTAAATGGATTAGATTTCAAATTTATATTCATATTTTTTTAAAAATAATTTAGATTCAAGATCCAATCCATTAAAGTGGACATGGATTTGGCATATCCAATTTATATCCACATAAATGTTATAAGGATTTTTTTACAAATATTAGTAATTAAATACTAAAAAGTGAAAACATAGTACCTATCCATTTAAAAACTATTTCCAATCGACCTTGGTCAAGACTATTTTCGATCGATCTCGGTTAGCGTATTTCCGGCATACCTCAACTAAGGCAATTTCGACAGACATTGATCCAGACATTTTTAGACCGACATCAACCAAGACTATTTTTTACGTGACATCAGTCAGTGCATTTTCGGTTGACATTTGTCAATGATGTTTTTTGTCGATCTTAGGTAGGGTTACTTTTTGGTTGAGGTCAGTTAGAGTTTTTAGTCAATATTGGTAGGTGATATTTTTTTGCCGACATCGACTAGGAATTTTTCGATCAGCATCGACCGTGACTAGCTCTTAGCCGATGTTGGTTAGGATTTTTTTGGCAAACATCGATAAGTTTTTTTTTTTGCCAATGTCACTCGTTGATATTTTTTTGCCAACATTTGTCAATACTATTTTTTTATCGATGTTCGCTAGGTTTTTTTGCTAACACTAGTTGAAACTATATTTTAGTTGGCATAAGTTAGGATTTGTTGGCCAACATTAACCATGACTATTTCTTTTGGCCGGCATTAGCTAGGGATATTTTTT
Organism: Glycine tomentella; assembly: GCA_007407185.1. Lineage (NCBI taxonomy): Eukaryota > Viridiplantae > Streptophyta > Magnoliopsida > Fabales > Fabaceae > Glycine > Glycine tomentella. Next base: position 235,747 of record PYAF01003382.1, on the reverse strand, counting down.
GTTAACATCAATAAGGTTTTCTCGATCGACGTCAATTGGGGGAATACTTTGACCAACGTCAACTAGGTTTTTTTGGTCGATGATGTTTTTCAGCCGATGTCACTCAATGATGTTTTTCAGCCGATGTCGGCAAAAAATAGTCTCGTCTAACATCGACGAAAAAAATCTTAACCGATATCGAGCGAAAAACTTACCTGACATCGATAAAAAAACAATCTCGACAAACATCGACAAAAAAATCTTTGTTGACATCGACTAAAAAATAGCCAAAAAGACTTTAGACAACATTGGCAAAAAAAAGTAGTCTCAACCAATGTTGGTAAAAAAAAACCTTACCAATATTAACCGAAAAATAGTCTCAACCGATGATGGCTTAAAAACAGTATCGGTTGACATCGACTAAAATAACTCTAGACAACATCGACCAAAAAATGGATCCTAACGAAGTTGGCCAAAAAAACTAGTTGTCATTGACTAAAAAATTGTATTGTATTTAAAAATCCAAACAAATATCCAATCCATATCCAATTAATTGGATTTGATTTAAAATTCAAAAATTGGATTTGAATATGAAACCAATCCATTTAAATTGATTTAACGTGGATTAGATTGGATATGGATTTGGTTTTTTGCACAACCCTACTCGTGAGTGCCTTTTTCATTGGCATTGCCGAAGTTGATTGGAGCATCATCGTGAACGGAGGCATAGCCGGCGGGGTTGGCAACATTGCGAGGAAGCTAATGCAGCAAGAGATTGTTCATACTTAAACTCTTCCTCATGGATTCCACCACGACTTTCATGCTAAACAACATGATCATCTCGCCAGCAAGCTCCTCGGACATGGCCACTCCTCTCTTAGGCTCTTGGCTAAGGCATTCGCAAACTAGTTGCCTTCATGCAGAGAATGCTTCAACTCCAATCTTCAATCTTCCTTCAAAAAGTCCCTAATATGGTCAACAATAACATCATGTGCATGGTAGCTATTGACTTTCTTATTGATCAATTGGACAGCATGCAACGAGTCTGAAACACAAAGAACATTACTGCAATTCAAAACCATGAAGCAACCCCAACTATTGTGCTTTCAAGATATTTTCATGGTTAATGTTCCCACAGTAACCTTAAATCCACTCACCACTCGAGCCTCAGATTAGGCTACCAAAAATTGTGATGCTAGGTTTCCCACGACAACTCTTATCAACATGAATAGTCATTGGATTCTTTGACACCAGCATAAAACAGGCCTACCTTTTCTAACTAACTCCACACCATCACACTGACTATCAAACACCATGACCACAAACTCCAACAAGGAATGAATCTAGGCCTCAATTTGTTTGTTTGTAACAAGCTTCCTCTTGACAACATACTCATTACGAGCCTTCCACACCTCCCATAGAAAAAGCCTTCCCACATGTTGCATCTGAGCATGAATCCATGTTTTCCAATTCATGTTAACCCTATTAGGGATCAACACCCTAATGCTCAACAACTGCCACGCCTGCATAATATTGTTACACTCCTAAAAAATATGATGTAAATCTTCTTTCCCATTTCCCACATCTAGGGCAGATAGATGGAATAGAAATATGGCATTGCACCATAAAACTCTTAGTAGGGAGAGCTTTATGACTAAGCCTCCAAACACAGAACTTTACATTCTCTAGAAGTTGCATTTTCCAAATCCAATTCTAATGACCCCAAGCTATGCCCATGATTAGCAATCAACCAACTATATCCAAACTTAGTTGAATAGAAACTTGATAAGTCCCATTTCAAATGAAATTAGTGTCATACCATTTTTGTCATCTACCCAGCCTAATAGAATAGAAATAACTTAGAAATTATATATCACACTCAAAACTCCTCATAAGAAGAAGAAAGAGAAGCAATGCACCTATGCATGACAATATCAAAATGAAATGGCAGCAAGTGGTGGCATTAGAGGGTTCATCTATACCCATAGCTCTTTATAGGCTTTTAAAGGTGGATCAAGTTACTAAGACAAATGAAGTTATCATAAGGGTGGTTGTAGTAAGCAAAGCACTAAACAACATGTTGCTGAATGAATTTACTAGGGAAAATGGCTATGCTTTTTTTCAATAAATTTCTTTTGTAAAAAGTTGTTTAGGCCTGCTTGTTTCCACCTTGTTCATGATGAGTTCATTCAAGAAATTGGGTCAAGCTTCACAAGTCAAGGAAGATCAATAGATGAAAGCAACATTGTAATGTGAGAAAGACACTAAAAGACATACAACACCTAAACAAACAATTTTACCTCACTACTAGAAAAATTAAATTTAGTGATGAACTTTTGTGAAGGACCATTTTCCTTCACTAATAGTAATGACCATTGTGACGAATAATAGGATTTTGTGGTGAGTGCTTATTTATGCTACTTTGGGGTGAAATTAGTGATAGATTTTATCCTTCTCTAAGCTTTTTGTTACTAACTAAATAAATAGATTTCCTTTTGGGAGGAATTTTGTGATGGATGTTTGCCCCTCCTAAAGTCATTTGCCACAAAATTCGTCACAAAATAATATTGTAATGTTCAGTGAGGGATTCTCTGATAGACTTTTATCCCTCTTAAAGCTATATTTTTTCACAAAATCTGTCACAAAATAAATATAAAATGTTCAATGAATAATTTTGTGACTAATTTATATTGATATAAAAATTATCCATCACAAACTTTTAAATAGTATTTTGCACGAAATTTGTGACAAATTAAAGTTTCTCTCAGTATTTATGTCACAAATTGTAATTATAAGATTGTCAAGTGATATATTTCATCACAAATAATATTTTTAAAATTATTTAGTTTAAATTTATATATTAAAGTTATATAGAATTTTTGAATTATTATATTATTTGACACTTTTTATCGGGTTAAGAAATATCATTTAAATAATATAATAATTCAAACCAATTATCTCAATTAAATATTTAAAAGAAAATAGACAGAACTATATAACTTTAAAAAAGAAGAAAACAAAAAATTGTAAATTTATAAATGTCAAATGTAAAATAGGATTTAATTAATTGAAGGAATTATTTACACTAGTGAATATTAGAAGAGATGTTAAAGTATTTTTTTTTCCTTTTTATCATTCTCTTCTCAAGTGCAAATAAGATTTTAATTTCAACTATTTTTTTATATATAAAATTAGCATGTGACAGACGTCACTAACAATTTGGGACGCCCCATTTTGTGATGAAATTGTATATGTCACTTAATAACTTAGACATATTTCTTTATATTTAGTGATAGATTATACCTATCACTAATTTCCTTTTTTCTAGTAGCTAGCACCTATAAAGGTTTTCAAAATAATTTTTTGGCATGTCATACTCAACATGTTACAATGTGTCATTTAGCCATCACAAGTTAGCATTGGCCTAATTGTTAAGAATGATGGGAACAAAATAAAATATAAGAAATGAATTGGTGTTGGTGACAATTAAAGATTGGAAAGAAGCCAACACTTGGTCAAAGTGTAAACATCCATACCACTTTCATGTTACCAATGTCATTTTTATCATTTAATGAATTCTCAATTTTGAATCCATTATCATTCCCCTTAACACTTAGAACAAATATAACTAATAATGATTAAATGGTACACCGTGAACACGTAGAACATGGCAAACCAAAAAATTGATTTTGAATTCCTACATACTATTTTTTAGGTGTTGTATGACATTTAGGATCTTCCTTGCATTATAATATTTATTTTCATCTATCCTCATAACCATAATTTTAATAATCAAACTGACCTAGTCGATCCAACTGGGATATGATGGACCAACCGGTTTGGTCCAATAGTCATATGACTCATGCAATCAATTGGGGGAGACCTAGTGCAACCCGACGAACTTGTTGGTTGGACCAGTGAATCATAGATCAATTTGGCCTAGACAAGTTCAAACCTTTTTTTATTTTTTAAAAATTTTAAAAAAATGAGAAGGGAAGCCATGGAGGCATAAAAGTAGTTACAAGTCGCAACAATGAGGGTCACCAATAGGGCCAACAACAAGGCTCTAAAGCTTAGTTATTGAAACATTGAACCCTAGTTTCATCGTCAAACCGCTATTGTTGGACCACTACACGCACGTTGCCTTCACGTGCTCCTCGTCGCTGCATCAAACACTGCCTATCAGGGGTCTTTGGCCTGACCTGTTTAAGGTCTGGCCTGTCCTGTTTATCATAAAAGTTAGACTAAGGCTTTTTTAAAAGTCTGTTTAAATAAAAAGGTCAGGCTCAAGCTTTAAAAAAAGTCTGTTAGGCCTATCAAGCTGACCTATTTAATATATATATATATATATTAAAACTTAAAAGATATAAATCAATCTTTGAAAAAAGAAATAAAATAAAATAAGATAAAATCTAAATAGCCTAATCTGCGTAAAAGATAAAAAAAACAAAAAATTGGAATTTGAAACGTTTGTAGTAGGTTTGTAAAAAAGCAAAAAGGGTGTTACGTCTTTGACCAGAACTTCCAAAAGCATAAGCATAAGGATGTATGGCTGCATATGTGCATTATTTTGTTAGCCACGTACCAAAGCAAACTCTGATTGTGACTTTTGCTACCTTTTCTTTTTCTTTCCTTTGCTGAAAAGAATATCATTGTTAAAGAGAAATCCTTTTTCATCTCCAATTTTTGTTTAAATCATAATCTCTTCTTCCTTAGGTTTACTTTTTAGTTTTAATCGTAAAGCATAATTTTTTTGTTGTGATTAAGAATTATTAATTTTTTGTGTTCTATTGACTGAGAGCGTGTTCAATGTTAGTTGGTTAAAGTTCGAAGGTACTGTTAATTTTTTGTACGTAAAGCATAATTTTTTATGTTCTATTAAAATTTAATTTACTTTGTATTATGATTTATCAGGTCAACCATGTTTAATCATTTGAGGTTGAAAAGATACTTTCTCTTAATATTGGGTTTTAAAATGGGTTACACTATTTTATGGTGGATTATACTAACATTTCTTCGGTAAAATACTAATAATTATAATTCATTTTTTTCATATCTTCTTTTCATAATTTCAAGTTCAAAGCACTCTCACATGACTTGGCAAAAGAACTCTCATTCCAAATGTCTTGATTCAATCAAACTATATCAAATTAAATTTAGAAACAAAGATTTTAAATTTGAAAATTACATATGAAATTGGGAGAAATGCACCAATAACAAATGTTATGAGCATCACGATTTGGACATTTTATCATACATTTGGAGTGCAATTTAAGGGTACTCTAATGTCATTATGACACATCAAACAAAAATCTCAACACCTATACTACATAATCTAATATTTGGAGTCCAATTATTTGTTCCTCCTTATTTTCTTTGTTACCTTTCTAATAATCATTTACTACTTTCTGACTTTGCATCATGATAGTTTTTCCTTAACCATATTGACTTGATTATTTTAATTCAACTATTCAATTTGTACACATGTACCTAAATAAGCTACCCCACCAATTGGCACTATTGAGATTGGAATAAATTTGGTTTTAGATTTATACAATTGATAGATATATAATTCACTATTTTTTATTTTATTAACTTGCCTTCAATAACTCACCTTTTTCATTTATTGTGTGGCACTATAGGTACATTATGTCTACTCCCATGGTTTGTGATGAACACAATGAACATGTACCTCCAACAACTAATTAACCTGATGGTGACAAGAATACAAATTAAGAAGAGGAGAATGTTATTAAGAAAAAGCGGAAGAAAACATCAAGTGTGTGGAAGGATTTTTATGAAGTTGAAATAGTTGGAGCAGGAAAGAAGATAATATGTAAGTATTGCAAAGTTAGATTATCTACTAGTGGGCCAAGGGGTAGCACAAGTCATCTAATAAGGCATTCAGAAAAACATAATGAAAGGCGATTGTAAATGGCTAAAGAAAAGAACCAATCTGTCATTTTTTTAAGCCTTATAATCCATCAAACTCATTCCTAATTCTTGGGGTTAAATACTCCAATGAGAGAATGAGAGAAATAACTGCTACTGTTGTGATGGTTCATGAATACCCTTTTAGCATTGTTAAGGATGAAGTTTGGATGTGGGCTTTCCAATATGGAAATCAAGACTTTCAAAAAGTAAGTCACAAAATAGTGAGAAGTGATTGTTTAGCAATATATAATGCATAAAATAATCGATTGAAGACTTTCTTGAAAACTGCCAACAAATTTACTTTAACAATTGATATGTGGAAATCAAGTCACCAAGTAGTTGAGTATATGGTTGTCACCGGTCATTTCATTGATGTTGAGTGGGAACTTCAAAAAAGGGTTTTAAGTTTTGTGAAGGTGTCTGCTCTGAAGAGCAAGGAATTGATGTAGTAGATGTCATTTTTAAGTGCTTGAAGGTGTGGGGGATTGAAGAATAGGTGTTTTATATATCGGTTGACAATGTTTCTTACAATGACTCATGTTTGAAGAATTTGAAAGAGAACTTATCACTTAACACAAAATTAGTTTTGAATGGAGATTTGTTTCATGTTAGATGTTGCACACACATATTGAACTTGCTGGTACAAGATAGGCTTGGTAAGATAAAAGATATCATTCAAAATGTTCGTGAAAGTGTGAAGTATATTAACCATAATGATGCGAGATTGAAGGCCTTCAATGATATTGTTGAATAAAAGCATCTAAAAGAAAGAAAGCTCATCCTTGATTGTCCAACTAGGTGGAATTCTACATTCCAAATGTTATCAGCTGCTTTGAAAATTCAAAATTGCCTTTTTAGCTTATGGAGAACAAGATCCTCTTTATACTTATGCACCTTCAAATGAAGATTTGAAAAAAGTGTTGAAAGTTTTTAAAATTTTAGAAGTATTTAACTTAGCTACACATATAATATCAGGCAGTGAGTATCCTACTGCTAATTTGTATCTTGCAGAAGTTTGGAGGGTTAAGCAAGTAATTGACAATGCATCGGGGGATGAAGATTTTTTCATGAGAGATATGGCAGCTCCAATGAAACTAAAATTTGACAAATATTGGGGGCAATGTAATTTGTTGATGTTCATTGCTAGTGTTTGAGATCCTAGGTGCAAGTTTTGTATGATTGGCATTTGCTTCCCTTTTTTGTACAAGCCTGAGGAAATTGCCAAGGAAAATGTGAAGAAGGTACAAAGTGATCTTTAACAATTATATGATGAATTTGTGGCTTGAAGCAATGAAGAGTCATCCTCAAATAAAAGGAATGTTGGTGGCATAAAATCCTCAACTATCCATGTGCCTAATACATCTGTTATGGCTGGGTTTGATCAATTAATGAGCCTTGTGCATGAAAAGGAAGCAGTCCCACCAATGAAATCAAAACTAGATGTTTATCTTGAGGAGAAAATACTTATATTCCTAATAATGGAAACTCCTCTTTTAGTGCCTTGGAGTGGTAGAGGAATAACAACTTCAAATATAAAATTTTATCAAAGATGGCAAGTGATATACTAGTTGTTACAATATCAACCGTTGCATCAAAATCTACATTTAGTGCTAGAAGTAGAGTAATTGATGAGTATCGTTCTAGATTGAACGAAGAATCTATTGAAGCTCTCATATGTGGTGGGGATTGAATTTGTCATAGTTACAATTTGAAGAGAAAAACAAAGGTACACAAATTTTATTTTTAATTGACTCTTTTGTAATATATTTATTTTTCTAATAACATTTTTTCTCATTATGAAAGTGGGTGATCAACTACTTGAAGGAATCACCTTGAAAATCTCATAAAATGATTATGATTTATTTGGAAATATAAGTAAGATGTTGATACCTTTTCTGTTTAAAAATATATTTTTTTTTAACTTTTCTAAACTAATTTAAAGTTTTTTTTTTTAAATTAATTTATATTCTAGTAACATTTTTTCCCTCAAAATGAAGGTGGATGAACAACTTTAAGAAATCACATTGAAGATTTGATGATATTTTGGTTCATTACTTCATGTTTGGAAAATGGCTTGAGAATTTATTCTTCTTTATATTTAACTTGCCTTGGTTCTTATTTTTTGTTTATTTTAGTATTTGACTTCTAGACTAGATTATCGAATAGAACTTATGATATTTTACTTAGCTTGCTTATTTTGTTTATAATATTTTGTTGAATACTTAAAATGTTCGGATTATAATTCTTAATTGGGTTGTTGTGATTAGTAAATTTTAATCTCATATTAGAGTGTTCTAATTAATGTTAACTTTTTTCACGCACAAATTAGAAAGGAACTACGTGTATTTCTTTATATTGAATTTTAAAAAGTATTATGCGAATTTTCAAAGTTTCATTATATAATCATTAGATTTCCCTTTATATATAATATTATTGTAAAATAAATTTTTTAATAGGTTAATAGGTCAAATTAAACTTTTAAATAGATCAAACCAAATCTAAAAAAAAATATTTAATAAACAAATAAATCAGATCAAATTTTATATTTTTAAATTAAGTCAAAATCAAACCTTAACTATGATTCCACCTCTAACCACCACCACAATGGAAGCCTTTCCCCCCTTCTATTTAGATCCAAGTCTTCCACATCATAAAACTTTTCGGTTTCATAAAGAGGTTGCTGCAGTAGCAACTAACAGGGTGCACGTGATTAATGAAAATGGACCATGTGGGCCAAATGTTTTCAAACATTTTTTTTTTCTGTCTTGATTTATTTGGTCACAATATGTTGCCAAAATAAATCAAAACATATAATATAATATAATATATTAAAATAAAATATAATAAACTAAATAATAACAATGATAATTAAAAAAAGTAACAATAAAGTACAATGATCTAGTAAAAATAGTAATAAAATATAATAAATCATTTAAAGTATAACATGTAATACAATAAGTTAAATAATAATTTATAGTAATAATAAATTAAACGAAGCAAAATATGTAATAGAATAAGCTAAAGAAAATAATCAAACAAATACATAGGCTTTTATATAGAAAAGGTATATGATATTTTCAATTTTTTTAATAGTCATGCGTTCAACTGACCAATTTACTGATTTGACTTAACTCAATGATCAATACATCTTATTTTATCTGAGTCAATTAATGATTTAGTTTTTAAAACTACGCTGATAACTCTTTCTAAGCTTTTGAAGCTTGATCTAATTTCTTGAATGTATCGTTGTGAATAAGGTAAACAAGCTGCCCTTAACGATATGCAGCATAAGAAATTTACTGTAAAAAAAGCTAGTGCTAAAAAAATGAATAATTTGTGCAAGAAACTCAATCTATAATTATATCTAAAAGGGGTTATAAATCAATCACTTCAATCAATAATTTTATCAAACATTTATAATTTAATAAACTAGTTTAATATATATTAACAAGTAGTTACCAATCACTACTAACTAGCTATTTAACTTCCAACTAATTTTATTAAATCCCAAATATAACCTAAGCTGTATAAGTCATTGAGAGAATCATTGTGGTGGGAGTCTTTCAAGCTTTTATCTGACTTTCTAATTACTATTGTGATTCAGACTCTTCTTGTGTAAAATTTTTTTTTGGGGATGTTGGTATATATATGCTACATAATAGGTCTTTCATTCTACAAATTTGCTTTTTGTATAAGCATTATTTCATGATATTCATAGAGAAGGAAATCAATGGCAAATACCTTGGCCAAATTTGATTTGGAAGAAGATTTTTAGGATCGTATATTCAAATTTCCTCCTGATTTTTTTGTCTTTTTTTTTTATCAGCTGATGCTTAATGTAACTTATTTTTATAGAGGTTATTGAGTTTGGAGTTCTTTTCCCCTTTCTTTCACGAAATTTTAAAAAATGATAATAAACGTTATTCATTCAATCAGTCTACAAATGAAGACAAGTTGTGTTAAATTTTAAGTTTCAATATTTCATGCAATATTGATAAAAGAAACTGTCCCACTTTGGAAGGAACTTTATTTGCAACATCAATTAAGCTACATAAATTAATTTCTTCCTTGGTCATTTAAATTGTAAAAGCTCAAACAAAATGATAATACTTATTTATTCTAAAATAGAAATTCTTTTACAGATAAAACACCATTCAGGTCCTTAATAATGTATAACATACTGCATTAGACTTTAAAAGTAAGAAAATTCGGAAAAAGAAAGTTTGAAAGTACAATATGTCCATCACCTTAATCCAAAATTGAAAAAATCATATGACTTACTGATAACATTGAAATATAATTAAGTACTAAAATAATAATAATTAGTTACGGTTTCGAGATTTATCTAACATTTTAGAAACTTATTTTGAATCACCCTATTTTTAGGAAATAATCTAAATAATTACACTTCCAAGACCAAAGAATGTATCATTTGCCATGTGATTGACTGATTTTTGAAAGTGCAAAATAAGAAGAACCATCCTGAGACCAAGCTCTTTCTGCTATGTGCTTGAGTTCTTTAGCCCTTTCCCTCATTACACACCCTTCTATATCCTCCTTATTCATTATCTTCCTTATTGTTTTAGCTAACTCCTCCCTTCCAACCATGTTGGTAGATGGTGACACCTCTACTCGAATTGCATTGCCAACTTCCTCCATTAGCATTGTAATATTCATCCTTTGCTCTGCAAAAAGAGGCAATCCAATTATTGGCACCCCACATGAAACACTCTCTATTAGTGAGTTCCACCCACAATGAGACACAAAACCACCAATAGATGGGTGCTTCAAAATATCCAATTGTGGTGCCCAATCTGTGATCACAATTCCATTGGTTTGTATGCGGTAGAACTCATCAGGAAAAGAGTTTGATGGTTCATGATTAGACTCAAGGGTAGTTCCGGTTTCTCCTTCCTCACCTGCATTGGTAATAATTTAAAAATTATCATATACGTTTATTTTAACAATTCTAGTTCTTCCACGTTTCAAAAATTTTCCTGACGGGCTAATAGGGCTCTCTCTATATTTGCGCGTGGAATGTATATGTAAGATATATAGGATGTAACTGTAAGTTTGTGCTTGGAATGCGTAAACAATATAGTGTAACTGTAAGTATAATATCAAGAAATCTAACTTAACATATCCAAAGAGGTGCACCTACAATTCAACATAAATTGATTATGACACGATGAAAGCTCAAGCACAATGTTAAAAAAAAGTTAGGTTAAATGAGTTTTTTAGTCTTTTAATTATTTTTTAGATTTAATTTAATTATTTAATTATTTTTAATTTAGTCCTCTAATTTTATAAATCAATTCAATTTTTTCTTTTTAGTCTAAATTGTAAAAAATCATATTTTGTAGTAATTCAAAACTGTTACTAAGTGGTTTTAATCCATCATAAAATACACATTTTTCAAAAAACAAATGAATCAATTTTAAATTTTAGAAGATTGATCAAATTGAAAAAAAAATAGAGAATCAAATTCAATCAATTTTAAAAATTAGAAGACCAAATTGAATAAAAAAATTAAAAAATCAACTTAAATCTAAATAATAAATTAGAAAGAAAAAAATTAATTTAACCACAAAGTTACTA
>PYAF01003382.1:171374-224136 GCA_007407185.1 Glycine tomentella | reverse complement strand
GATTTTAAGAAATGAATTATAACAATTGAGATATTTTTGGATCAAGTTATTTTAAGAATAAATTTTTAGTGAAAGTATTTGCTTATTAATATGAAAACGTAAGAACAATTAATATTAATCATTAGATCAATATTTAAATATTTAAATAATAAATAGTTGAGATTAAAATACTTAAAAAAGTTTATATAACCATTAAATTTTTAAAAGATTTACTAAACAAAAATTAATATATAAAAAATCATCACATTAATCTAAAAATATCTCAATTATCACATCATTACTTGTTAAGATTATTGTTAATCAATTACTATTATTATCATGATCATCACTATTATAATCACTTACTATGGTCATTACGATCAATATAACTATTGACATCGGTATTATGATCACCGCAAATCACTATGACAAATAAGAATGATGACAATAACAATAATGAATTATATAATATCACATATTAACTTAACTTTATTTACTTCTTAACTTATTGAATTATGTAATCCACTTGACTTATTTTATTTAGTTAAACAAGTTAACCAACTAAGTTGAATTTCCCAATGTATATTAATATAGCTTCTATTATAATTTAATAATGATATTATATATAATATCATTATTAAATTATAATAGGAGCTATATTAATATACATTGGGAGTTTGAGACTACAACAAGCTTGAAAAAATATATGCATAATTAAGTGACGCTGCCTTAATTATAATTATAATGACATAAAAAAAATGTTACATTGTACCAACTCACCTGCTGTGAGATAGTTACCATTGCCAGCTTTGGTGACAGGTGGGCGCACAGACCAAACAAATTTATTTCCACTCAGCTCCAACCCCAAAGCCATCTCTTTCATTTCCTCAAATGACACTGTGTATCCACTCCCAAGTGACACATACACCACAGACTCTTCTTCTTGCTTGTCCAGCCACTCAAAAACATCACTTCTCTTTCCCTCATTGCTACCATTAGGGCTTCTTTGATCCCTTACTATAGGCCCAACTGGGTACACTGGCACCTTGGTTATGTGTCCACTACCAAGTGCTTCAAGTGTCTTAGGCTCCAACTCATGAAACGTGTTTACAAAGATTCCATCAGCCAGTGCTGCCCCTTCACACGCGCCAACAAATTCATGGTAGATCCTTTGTGTCCTATCACTCAACATATCAAACAAATCAAGGGGGTGTATGGATTTGCAACCTGGGATTGGTATAGGCTTGCTTGCAGTGCTATATTCTCCTTCTATTTCTTTATCCAAAGTGGGGGTGTAAAGACCAAGTGCAACGAGCCATGCATTAGTTGGTGCAAAAGCAAACATGGGTAAGTTTAGGTTTTTGGCTAGAGGTATAACTTGGCTAAAGAAGAAGTCAGTGATGATCATGGTTGGGTTGAGGTTCATGGTGGAGATTGTGGACATAAAGAGTAGTGGGATTTCATGCATTATGGTTGCTATTTTGGTTTTCACGGTGTCATGGGGACTAACATGGCTATTGAGATCAATAGGGGAAAGTTGGATGATATCAAAAAGGTTTTCCTTTATGGCTGATTGGAGAATTTGTGTCTCAGCTTTGGAGGGAGTAGAGGTTTTGACTGAACCATAAAAGAAGGTGAGTTTGGGAATGATTTTGTGAGTGACTAAACGCTTGGCAAGTTCTAGAGCAGGGATTATGTGACCCATTCCAGGTGAAACAAGGAGAAGAGCATGATGATTGTTTGAGATGGCCATGAGATGGGAATTGTGAAATGAAAATCTATAATGATTAATTGAATGGGAATAGGGTAAGGAAAAGGAGGATTGAGCTTGGTAGCTAGATAGATGCTTATTTTGTGATATTTATTATTGAGATGTTCGAGGGAAAATGAAGTCAACGATTGGAATTTGGAACGGCCAGTGCATTATGTCCAATAAACAATTTTTTCATGATTGTACCAATGAATAATTTTTTATACATCATACGCAATATTTTTTTGGTCGTTGAAGTGAAGATACGAAGAAAAAACAAGAGACAAATGCAAAAGGGAATAAGACCGCTTCCCACTCCTTGCATCCGAGCTCCCCAACAGAACAAATTACTGCTCTTTATGTAGTATATGAAGAGTTCAATTTTTGATACTATTTTTGTATATAAAAAGAGAAATACAAATAATTATTTTATACAATATTAAAATATTTTTATACTTTTAAAATTCGTAGAGTTTTTAAAATATTTATTTATATAAAAAATAATTAAATCAATTAGTATTGTGGTAATTATATGGCTACCCAAACCCAAAATGCCATACACTTGATTTTGAATAGAGACACTAACGTTTTTGTTCGTTGCAGTAACTTCAAGTGGATACTTTGGTAGGGGATCTTGTTCTCCTACATTTAATTAAACTTTTTAACTGCACATATCTGAACCCTTTATAATATTTTATGTTAAATAAAGCATAAAACTGGATCGAAAAACCTACTACATTTTTTGCAATTCAGTATTGAACTGTGGCATTTCTGTAAATAAAAAAATAAAAAAATAAAAACGTAAGCAGCATTATATAAATCTACTATATTTGCAAAGTTGCAACGTACAAGTATTTGATTATTAAAAAATTGACATGAGTTTGGGAAGATCTTTTAATAATATTTCATATTTTGTCGCCTTTAAAATTGGTAAGGGAAATATTACATATAAAGATACTAACAAAATACATTATTTTTGTGTTGTACGTATCTTGATGGTGATTGGTGAAAGAGAAAGTCATATGAACTTGACTTGATAAGTATGTTATTTAAGAGACGATTTAAATATGTTTTAAGTTTATGATAAATTTTGTCTCTAATAATTTGTTTTTGTTTAATCGTTAATATATTAAAAAATTTATTTTGAGTAATTTTTGTTAGTAAAATGATGATATTCCAATTAAAATTTAAAAATAGGATTTATGATGACTCAAAATTATCACTATTTATTTTAAAATTACATTTTTTAACAGTTTGAAAACTCCCAAAATAAATTTAAAATAACACAAAAAAAAACTACAATCAATACAAAAACAATAAATATTTATGATTAAATTAAATATGAAATTATAACAAGACAAGAAGCCCTAGATGAAATTATTGCTAAAATTTCCAAAACAAGAAGCCCAAGTTTTTCAAAGCTCATCGCATCACCATTCACCACAAAGTACCAAATTTTTGCAGTCTCTCTCTCTCACAAATGTCATCGTTTCAACTCGACTCTTCCCTAACGTCTCTCCTAGCTCCCCACCCACGCGCCTTACACCTTCTACAACTTCATCGATTACCATCGCAACGAAAACTACAATGGCCTTGACTAAAGAACTTCAGATTCAACAATGTCATGCTCCAGCAAATTTGTTATCGTAGTGCGGCGTTGTCTACATCATCAACGACACCATGACGACGAACGTCAAAAGGAGAACGAAACAATGTCGTTCAACAAGCTAAAGTTTCACACAGTGATGCACTTCACTCCTTTCCACGATGACTGAAGGGAACCCTGGAGTTGATGTTAAGTGTTGTTGATGTGGGTTTCAGATCTAGGTTTTAGATCTGGATTGTTGTTGAGTTCTTGAATTGAATCTAGCATTTTTTTTTTTGTTTGGTATTAGGATTGTGTGAATTTAGTTTATTTTTTACACTAAAAAGCATTTTTTGGCGGTTTTTTTTTTTCAAAAAAAGGAGTCCATTAAATAATTAAAAAAATTAAATATATTTTAAATCCCTAATAAATTAATAGATATTTTTTTGAGTTTTTAGTAAATTTTTTCTTTGTGTTGAGTCCCTAAAAATTAAAATTTTTATTTTTGATCCTTATTATTTTGTTTTAATTATTCTAATATTTCTATTTCTATCATTTTAATCCTTATAATATTTTGTTCATTTTGTATTAGTTTTTTTTAAAAATATTTGATAAGGATTAATAACAAATTATCTACATATTTTAAGAAAAAAATAAATATACTGGAAGGACTAAAACAAATTAACATGAACCAAAAACAAAATTTTATTTTATTAGGGACTCAATGTAAAGAAATTTTTTATTAGGATCCCAAAACAAAATTCGTTAATTTGATTGAATTATTTATCATGTAAGTTACACGGTTGTCATTTAATTCCTCCCATATAAGGAAAATGAACACTGATCACACTTACAACAATATTGAGTTATTGGACACATTAGAATAACTCTTGAGCAATTGCTACAATCAAAAGCATTGGCATTTTGAACAATAGAAACATTGGATGCTTCATTCTAAAATAGTCACTAGACGATTAAAGTTTACTGGCTGATTATTGAGTCACTAGGCAAAATTTACAACGAATAGGACATCATAACAAGTTTTTTTTGCATAACCTAGGACTTCCCAAAGTATCCCAAACACACCTCAAAGATTCAAAGACAATTCCTAACACTAATAAAATCAATTTAAGGTGAAAACAACAAATTATAGTTAAAAATTCATACAATTGCATCATAGGTCACAAGGTTTCCAATAATGAAAACACACAAGAGAAAAAACTCAATTGATCATAATAAACAATTCAATCATAGAACCCAACTACTTCTATCCAAATCACAAGAAACATAAAAGACTTAATTGATTTTGTGTAACCTTTATACCCATGGCTAATGTGTCATTCCAACAATGAGAAGTCCCACAACCCTTTACCTCAGAATAATAAAAGCACAAGAAATAGAGAATATGGCACTGTGACACCCCTCTAATTCATCTTTTCACAATTGTGATGTGGTTATTAAAGGGTCTCTTGCGGCAACCCTGCAATGACAACCACATTATAAGTATAATGATCCAGGGTCTGGCACGACTAGCGTGGAGTGTCGCACGGTTAGCGCCAGGGCTTAAAATAGGGCCCCAAGTTCGAACTAGCGGCAACAGTAGCGCCAGCCATTCGGGAAGATGGCGCGAGAAGTGCCATCGTGGCGCGAGCAGCGCCAATAGTGTCCAGAGGGTCATTCTTCTGGGGTTGTGGCGCGGTCAGCGCCAAAAGTGGCGCGGTTAGCGTGAGCATCCACGCGGTTAGCACCAGGATGGCAAATATGACCCCTGGGTTCAAACTGTTGACACTGGTAGCGTCAAGGGCCGCACGATCAGCATGGGAAGTTTGAACCTATGGTCTGATTTTAGCATCTGACGAGAGTAGCACGGGAGTTGGCGCCAGTAGCACTAGAGGTGCGTGGGGCTTGGCGCTAACCGCGCCAGAGGTGGCGCGATCAGTGCGAGACCTCTGACAGGGCCACTATAAAAAGCTCATTTATGTGATTTTGGCCAAATTCCCCTCTCCTTCTTCCTCCCAGCTGCTCTCCACCATTGTTGAAGGGTCAAGCTTCATACCACCTTCATTCTTGACCAAAACACTTCCCATCAAACATGAAACTTGTAGGGAATCACCCTATAAGCTAGAATCCTTCATCACTTTTCCCTAAAAACCATCAAACAGAGAGATTGTGTTCTCTAGAGAACTTTGCAAAACTTGAGCTCGGCAAGGAAAGGAGGCGATTCTCGGACACCCAAGCTTAGGGAAGCAATCCATTAGCCTTCCTTGTCATCTTAGAGGTAAGAAACTCGAGTTTTACCGTTTGATTTGTGGTTTTGTTCTTGGGATGAATAGTGACCCTTTTGAGCTAGAGTTGAAATTAGGCTTAGGTCCTGTAGAAAAGTATGTTTAGGAGGTTGTTGTGATGAAGGATTAGCTTTGAAATGTTAGTTTCATGGACTTTGGTTCTTGGCTCTGAGAAATGCATGTGTTGGTGATTTGTTGGTTAATTGATGATTATAGAACATGCATGAGCCTTGATTCTTGCTCTTTATGTGATTGAGAGGCTTTATGAACGACAATATTGTGTGGAAGAAATCGTTCAAGCCTTGTGGTTGATTCTTGAATATTGGCCTGTATAGAGCTTTGAGCTCTTTGTTTGGGCTTGTATAGCTTTGAGTTAGTTGATTCTATAACCTTAAGATAGAGGACATAGAGGCTTATATGGAAAGGAATGATGTTTCCTTTCATTGTGACGGTTGAGAACCATGTTTTATACTTATGCCTTGTGAGGTAGAATTGGTTTTGATTATGCTTGTATGCCTTGTATAGGGCGTGACACTGAGGATGTCAGTGGCATAGACCACCGTTCAGGGGTTGAACTGCAGAGCACGGCTTTTTCAGGTAAGTTCTTTGCTCTTGGGGATGTTTCCCACTGCTGTGTTCCACCATACTCCTAGAGGAGTGATGGTTGCATTCATGATGCATGCATTGAATTGGTTGTTGCTTTCTCATAATGATATGTATGCATGCTTCTATGCTTTGTATGTATGGTTACCTGTTGAATAGATCTTCTGGCCAGTTAGATAGATATGGACCTCCCTAGGAGAAGAGCGCATGTAATGCCTCAATTTATCATCTTGTATTTTATTGCTTTTTAGTGAAAATTCTTTTTCAACTTATTTAAAAATATCAATTCAAAATTTCCGCTACTGAGTAATATTCAAAAATTTCGAAATCATATAATAAAAGTACAAAAGATTTTCTTCATTGAGAAATACTTGAAAGTCCGATGTTCAATAAAATACAGACTGTTGTTAATTCTTTTTACATAGTACAAATAACTAAATACTTTGTACAAAAATTCATCTTCGTATCTTCAATCAACAAAAATCTTCTTCATGTATACAGCTAATAGTCTCTGTTCATCTGCTCGCTCGAATAAAATCCAGGTCACGGCAGGTGTCAACCATAGACACAAAGTACAAGGTAAGTTTATGATAAATATAATTTAAGCAACAATATATATTCAATATGCAAATAACAATAATCTCAAGATGCATGATTCTTATTTATCATGATGCATGATTCTCTCAAATTTTTATCATTTGGTACCGTAGTCAAGATAGCCCCAATCACTGGCACAGAACTTATCCGATCAGTCAGGGTACTGCAGTGTTGCAATAGGAAGGTCACCCACACTTCATGTGATCATCATGGGTGGCGTGGTCCTCACTGCCAATCACCCCCCAGCTCAGACTCCTTTTGTCTAAACGCACAGACTCAGTTTAGCTATCTGACACACCTCCTCTTGAGGCAAATAACGCAGACTAACCCCCGCCGGGCATATGCATGAGACATATGAAACTGATTCATTTATTTTATCATATCATTTCAATCTTACTTTTCAATTACTGTCTCATGTGTTTTACTCAGAAATTCAACATCAATCAAGCACAAAACTCAGCTTGTCATGTGCAGAAACTCAACGTATCATTCATGTACAGAGATTTATATAAACACTCAGCAACACATGGATTTCATAGAAATTCATAGAAATACTCAACAACACTTGAACTTCAAACAATTATTCAAACACAAACAACACTTAAACTATCTTTATCATAAAGTTTCCCCATACATACCTTATAATCATTTATGAAGCTTGTCTTTCTCTTCCTATAAAGCTTTGACAAACTTCCTCCTAAAGGCTTCCTAGCTTCCACGTGATTCTTCACTATGGTGTGGTTCTTTCCTTACTCGATTTAGACTTGAAAAATGAAAGGACGAGGGTGTTGAGAGGGAGAGAGTTCACGTGAGAGTGTAGAGAGGAAAGCTTGGAGAATGAATTGCATTTAGGTCCCCCCTCCCCCCCTTATATAGCATTTGGAAAATGATTTAATATTCATGGACATATTTGCCCTTTCTAACTAAATGACCTTCATTTAGTTTCATTCTAACCAAATTACCTCTTGTTCCATTGAATTGTAACTAAGTTAATGATGACTTTTTACTTTTATGAGAAAAATCTTCTTAAGCTTACATATACCATACAAGTGTCATGCCACTTGTTTCCATCATGTGGCTTGCTTTCCAAGTGGCTTATCATGAAGATTCTACTCCCTTCTACACCTTCATTCACGTGGTTTACAAGCTTAAGGAGAAAGAAGACAAGTTTCCCACTTAGTTGGCATGTCTTGGAACTTCTCCACTTTTTATCACAGAACCTATTTTAGTAAAATACTAATTCTAAATTCGTTAACCGTTGGATCTCTTTAAAATTTTAAAAGTATACTACTATCCCACATATGTAACTTTTGACCGTAGGGATTGTGGAAATAATGTCTATAGCTGTCCACGTGTTCTACCAAAGGAGACAAGAGAAGATTTTTCTTCCCATCTTGTATACATGTCCCAAGTGTCCACCACTTGTCTCTTTCATGAAGCTTACCTTTACAAGTGGCTTATTCATGAATTTTCTTGCCCATTCTACATCCTTCTTCACGTGGACTTCAAGTTTAAGGGGAAGAAAGACAAGTTTTTCTTCCTTTTATGCCATTAAATGTCATTTTTGATGCTTTAAGAAAAATCTAATTTCAATTATGATTTTCCACATGGTAATTCCTTGTAGGAAGTCAATTTTAATTTGAATTCTTTCACCTAAAGATAATATGAAATAATATAACTCTAGATATCTCCAAAAATTATCTTTAGTTTCATTACAAATAACTCATAACCAATCTCTACAAAATACTATACAAACCTCAAGCACAAGGTTGTTCTTATCTTAATTCCAATTGGTCTATTTTTCTTCTGACCATTAAAATTACTAAACCATTTTATTAGATAAATCTAAACATCCTACAATTGAGAGAAAAATCCACAGATTCTATTTCTCATTTTTCCATATTTTTCTGATGCCTGAATCCTTCTGAATACAATTTCAAAGTTGTCACCTTATAAAATTCATAGAAATTATATTCTAAGGTTTCTTGTTACAAAATCTCTTAATAATCTGCTATCTAAGAGTGCTCTGTACTTCCATCAAGTTTCCACAAACTCTCAAAGGGTATCTGGTCATTTTTGGCCTAAAGGGCATTATGGTAATTTATTATTCTTGGGACGTGATGGTAATTATCCAAAATGTTCAAGGGTATTAGTGTAATTTTCACCACAAAATATCTAGGGACATTCTTGCCATTTCCATAATATCCAAGGGCATTTGTGTAATTTCATCCTTAAAATATCTAACTAAAATATCTAGGGGCATTTTCATAATTTTAACCTCAAGGACATTTCTGTCATTTCTAATTTACAGAAAGAGCAATATGTTCATTTTTCCCCAAACATTTTTGTAATGCCTCTAATTAACATTTCACCCAAATAATTTGAACATAGATCATTAATTCTCTCATAACCTAAGACTTGTATCAATAAATATTTGACTATAGTTCTGAAATTTTAGGGTGTTACGGCGCACCTCCTAGTTTGGTTTGCTCAGTAAAGGGTGATGATGATCCCTTAAGACCAAGAGATAGGTGGTCCCGTCGCGGTTGAAGCCTATTCTTGGAGGTGCCATATATGTGCGTCCATGCGTAAGGGGTAGCTCCCGATGGGATGGCACGGGTGTGAGTTCTGGCCTCACACTAAGGACTGAGAGTCCTGGTGCTGATGATGATGCATCATGATAGCGTAGTTCCGCAGATATACTTTAGAGCTAGACAATTGGCTATGTATTGTTATGAGGGCCAGGTGGCCAGTGTTTGTGATGCCTTTGATGACGTGTGTCATGATAGTAAGCTAGGGAGGAGGAGAAGCCTCCAAGAGCCCTGAGCTTACTGAGATGTGTATCTCACCCCGTGTGGGGATTATGTTTTGCAGGTGACTCATCTGCCAGAGATGATTGATCTCAGGGTGGGAGGTCAGTTGGTTTATTTTGTTTTGTTGATGTTTTTGGTACCCATGTAAGGGAAGATGTGTGTGTGTGCACACATGTTTTGGTTATGTATTGTATATGGACTGTATTCCCTCGTGTGAGGAAGTGATCTTTGAGATCAGCGCACTCGGTGCTTACTCTGTTGTATAGACACTGTTGTCTTGATGATGTATATACTTGTGAATTTCTCCTGATATATTTGTAGAGATATTTTACATGTGTCTGCCGTTATTTTATATTGTTTTGGATCAATGAGGCTAGCTTATGTTTCTGATGAGTATGTAACACGAACCATACATAATGAATCAAGAGATATGGTTTCAAAAACGCTTCCGATAGTTTTAGTTATTGATTAAAGTTTTTTACTGCACTTATCTGATTAAGTAATATGTTAATACACCGGATGCATACGGGATGTTACAATAAGAAAGAGTAGAAGAGAGAAATATTTAGGTTTAAAATAATAAAAACAACTTTTACATATTATTGAGTTGCAAGTACAAAAGCCCAATTAGAAGAGAGTTTTAAAGGAAAAAGACATTAGCACTACACAAGAAGGCCTACTACCTAAAATATGCTACAGACTCCAACAACAATAACCGATTAATCTTCCAAATGACTCAAATATTGACACTTATCAAATAAAACATTCATTTAATTTATTCTTTTAATTTTCTCTCTCTTTAAATGTACCCCTTGTCCCATGCGATCAGGCCCAATTAAAGGTACATCCGAATTTTGAACTTTTCAAGAAGAATCTATTAGGGTTTTAGTCTAAACAATGAATCTTACTCAAAAAACTTCACTATCATGCTGCAATCAGAATAATGTATTATTGTTGAGATAGCTTTGGGAATTAGTTGCCTATGTTTGGGATAAAGCAGAACATGGGTTTGCGACCAACGATGGCATTGTTTCAGTATCCAAATTCTAGTTGTGTTGCATTTTAAATGAAGGAACAATTGCAAAGTTTCTATCCAAGTTGCCAGAAGCAAGAGTACAAGAACACGTGATTTTTCCAAATGCCTTTGCAAGCGTTCGATTAGGAGTAGTATAATTGTGTATGCAATGAATTGAGAATGCATTGGGCTCATTTCACATTGTCATTGACGATGCCTCCTTTTGGAATTTCTTTAACCTTCACTCAACTTTGAATGGGATCTAACAACTGCCATTACGACGTCACAAACTTTCGTTGAGTCCTTCCTTCGATTATCGGAAGCTGATTCAGAAGCTAAAGCCAAAGCAAACAATGGAGAATTCATTTCAAAAAGTGCAAATCTCATTTCAATTGGTATGCATGTTGTTGTGATGCGCGGTGACAAGGTTATGTTTGTGCAACTATATATGAAAGGGTAAGTTTAAAGAAGACTAAATGTTAATTGTTAAATTTTTAAATGCAAAATTAGTGGCAAGAGACAACTTTTAATTCACTTGGAGGATAATTCAGTCTCTACTTTTCAGACACAATATTATTTCTCCTACTACAATGCTCCATACAATATATATATATATATATATTTGAAATAATAGATATCACACTAGAATGGAAGTTGAATAGTATGTTAGATAAAAGGAGAAATCTTTTTCGCAAACAAATATTTTTCTCAAGCAGATATACAAAAATCAAGTTACTGATAGTGTCATCCAATGTTTGATAAATAGTGTTTTCACAAAGGTTTTTCAAAAAAACACTTGTTTAATTAAGTGTGTCAAGATAAGCTTAAGAGAATATTAATCATATAGCTTAAGAGAAAAGGAGAAACATTTAGTTTATACTAGTTCATTTAAACAGAGCTATGTCCAGTTCTCCTTCACAAACTGGTGAAGAGTTTCCACTAATCAAAGCTTGATTACAAACAAGTTCTCCTATGTCACTCCTACCAACAACAATATTCTCTAGGCCACTTCTGACACACCCTTAGAATCCCCTAAATCTAAGACACTCAAGTATTGTTTAACACTAAGTCACTGCTGACTTTCACAAACAAATAAATTTTTAATGAATACATAGATTCAAATATCTCAATAGAGTGGATAAACAATTAACTCAAATACAATGAAATAACTTTATTGAGCAAAAAATGAACAACTTAAGCACAATCAAATATCATCCACTAGTATGACAAAGTATCACTTCAAATGCTCTTGCTCGTATTTCTCTATTTTCTCTTGTGGTTCATAGTAGAGCATTGGTCACCTTTTATAGACTTCACTGAAAGTATCCATTACAAGGTTAGCGGTTGCTTTTGATTTGACCTTTGTCTCATTGCTGGAGGCAATATTGTGTGTCGCACTCTTGTAGAGAAAGAATGAATAAAAGTATGGACGATTGCATATGTTATCCATACTCATATTCCTGAATTATTATTAATTTAATTATTTAAAAATATTTTCACAACAATTATTCACATATAATATAAGAAAATAACTAGCAAGGTATTATAGATGAGACAAGAGAGAAGAAAAAGTGACACCTAAGTTAGGTTGTGTTATGATTAAAAAGACTAGAAGGAATCAATGGACAATTAGGGTAAACAATGAAATGAATCCCAACTCAAACGCTAACTAGGGTGGGGGAGCTAGAGAAGTCCCCTACTATGATAAATTAATATTTATAGACATTAGACAATATATCAATTTTTAAAATGAGTGATAATTATTTATCAAGGTAACTTATTATAAAAGTTAAATAATAAATATGTTAAAAAACAATTAATTCCACATGGCAGAGAGAAGTCTACAACCCTTATACATGTCTAACTCTATTGATCCTCTCTTTTCCCCTCATCACCTCTCATAATTAATTCCACCTTCGCCATCACCGCCAACTTTTCACATTGGCCTACAATGCCTTCATACAACCCTTTAGACATATCCTTACCATCAATTTTGAAACTAAATGCAACTAAAAGTAGACAAAAACCTGAAAATATAGTAAGAAACAACCAATATCATGAAATATATTTTGTGTCAGTATTCCATTATAAACAATTCAAATTAAATTTTAATTTGTTTAGAGTAATATTCGATGCCCACACCTATCTTCATATCCAAATAATCTTGTACTTGAAAAATACAAAAAAGTAAACAAGAATCCATTGAAGAAGCTAACTAGGAATGTTACAAAAACTCGAAATTGTGATTTAATTTTAGTTTTCTTTCTATCAGGTCAAAATCGATGCTAACAACAACATGAAGAAGAACGTCATAAAGAAATGTGTCGCCATCGTCAATATTGTGATCCTCATTCGTCCACCTTCTCAGAATCAAGACTTTGTGAGGAAAGATGTGTAGCCTAGGTTAATCGAGTAGAACTTGCAAGGCTCATAATTCTTAACAACACAAGAACCTGTGCAGGCAAAGAGAGAAGTATAAGATTAGATAGGTCTTAGGGTTGTGAACTTTTCTCCTCCACATGGAATTAATTATTTTTTAACTTTTATAATAGGCTACCTTGATAAATAGTTGCCACTTATTTTAAAAATTGATATATGTAATATCTACTAATATTTTTTCCTATGGTAGGGAACTTCTCCAACTCCCTCATCTTACTCACTAGCTCAATGAATCCCAAGCAACATTAGGTTTTATTCTATATTACACTAACACATGTGTTGGAGAGATAGAATCATAGAGCGTCTTTAAGTAGTGAGTTCGGTGCTGCTATCACATGAAATAAATGAAACATATTAGAAGGAAGGTTCAATAATGTATATGTGTAAGTTAGAAACTTATTTAAAATCTTTTCACAAATATAAGTTACAAAACAAGTTCACAAATGATTCATCCATAGATTAAAACATAAGGAAAAGATAAAAGCACTAGAACAAGAATAATTATTTTTATACTGGTTACCAAGCTACGTCTAGTTCTCCTTCAACTTGAGAAAAGTTCCACTAATCAATAATTGAATATACAAACAAGTTTTTTTCCCTGTGACTTCTGGCTTACAACAAGTATTCTCTAGGTCAGTTTTGACACAACAACAATCTTCCCCAAAGACTATTAACCCAAGTACTCTTTAGTCACAAAGCCATTCCTAACTTTCTCAAACAATAATGTTTGAAAGATTTACAAAGAAATCAACTCACAAAGTAAAGATAGGCATTTACAACACATAAAACAAATAGCTTTGCTAATTAAGCAAATGATTGAGCTTTTGTTGTAAAGAGTTTCATCCAATAACTTTGAGAGTATCTCCAATAGCAATCTTGCTCCTTAGATCTTAAGTTACTTTATGCAGGTCCCACGAGCCACATCAGCTTTTAAGATCTCTACAAAAGTTTTACTCCAATAAAGATCTCACCAAGAACTTCAATTAGGTCTCACATGTTACCTCACATGTTTCTAATTTTATATTTATATATTTTTGGTTTAAGATGATATTTCATTTGTATTTTTACATTTAATTAATAAATATACCAAAAAAGATACATTCATGAAGTATATTAATTTCTTCAAAAATAAATATATAAAAAAGAAATACATTACATTTATTTTGGGTTCACAATAAAGTAAAAATTAACAAAAATGAATAACAGTAAACAAGAAATGAAAAAATATGTTGGGAAAGATCTAAGAAATTTTATTCAAATAGGAAAGTTTAGATGATATAAGGAGAAGAGAGATATTACGCAAAATTGTTAAATCGAACTCCCGAGGAGTCGCCGATGGAAATAACCTCCTGATCTACCAGGGATTGTTGAATCAAACCGCAGGAGTCACTACCGCCCAGAACCATGGTAGAATCGGAAATGAAAGATAGAGACATGATCAAAAAGGGAAATACCTTGAAGGAAGAAAGACAATTGAAGGGAGAAGGGGAAATCACAAAGCAATAAAAGTTCTAGAAGAAAGAGGATCAAAAATGCAAAAGTGACGGTTATCAAAAACATCGAACGTCCACTCCATTTAAGTGGAGGCACGACCCTTCTGTAATTGGCGGGAGTTGAAACGACACTCTAGAAATCTGCACCATGATGCAGCCCCACTCACCCAGTAACCATGTCTCCAGTATCTGCCCAGTCTACGAGTGACACGTATGCAAGAGTATTGTGCGTGCGCCACACTTGCCTATAGCAAAGGACAAGCGAAACGCTTGCCTTCAATGCATTTTCCAACGGTTAGATAAGGGCAAAGTTGTCCAATATAGATATTCCACTTTTCTGATATGTCCAACCTCATTGCATAGCAAAAAACATGTCCTCCCTAGACAATTTAACAGCAACAGCCCATCCAATACTTATCCAGGTTGGGGGCCTGACAAACCTGCGACTCTCATATCTGTCAAGTTTATCACCATCGACATTGGACAACAATTGTGCATGCTCGCGGGCTCGACAAACTCAAGTTTGCTACCATCTACACCAGACAATCTCTTTCGCCCATAAGCTGGCTTAGAGCTTGGTGGGCTTATGTATTGTCCAGGGTCTACAAAATACACATGGCTAGTGACACAAGAGCACAAACATCTCACCCTTAACAGCCCTGACACAAGAGCACAAACATCTCACCCTTAACAGCCGGGCTACTAGGCCAACAGATTATCTCTAACACCTTATTATTCAAATATTAATGATAATGTTGTAACCTCCTTATCAAGTGGCAGACACGCAATTATCTATAAGATGTACATTATCTATATGATACAATTATCTACAAGCAATTATCTATAAGTCACAGCTTATCTATTAGCTATTATCTACAAGCTAACAATTATCTGCAAGGGTTGTTACACCATTGTAACAACCCCGACAAACAAGGACCCACACTCCTATTTCACTCTATAAGTATCGGATTCCATGTCACCCTTTTTACTCACTCATTCTCCACTAACTCGAGTACTTACTTGAGCATCATAGTCCTTTGTTTTGTAGGTCCCCCCTCTTGTCCTCCTAACAAAGAGAACTCATTGTCCGACGTACGAGATCTGGAGTCTATCTTGGCCACGTCCACCCTGATGTGTGGTACCTCTAGATTTTGATAAGTACAATAATCACTGTTATAAAATTATTTGTTAGAATTTAAACTTAATAAAATATAATAAATAAATTAATAATGATTTCATATATAAAATATAATATTTCTGATTTCCATATTTGACAATTAACTTTCATTCAATTTTCATCATTATAAATAACTCTTACCATTATAAACAAATGTTATTTATTATCATTATGCTAATAATTTATATATAGTGTGAGACTTAATTAAAAATTCAAAAGTGCTTTTAAGGACCAAATTGACAGTACGTAGTTAAGTTCATGAACCAAAATGTCAATAAGTGATTAAATTTGGGGACTAAAATGATAACAAGTTGTTATGTTCAGAGATCAAATTAAAAAGTCAACTTTTTGACAGGTGGCAACCTTTAGCCGCCATATCATCACCGGAAGTGTTACGTTAGCACAACAGTTTGAGTTAGCGGAGAAAACTAATAATAGGACTAGTTTGTCGCATTTTTTGTAAATTTCAGAGATAAAATTTAAATTTTTCATCTTTCAGGGATCTAACTGTCAGTGTACAACAAATTCAAAAACAAAAATAAATATTTACCCTATAATTTATTGTTGCTATTTTAGAAATGATAAATAATTAAATTTACAAGAATTTGTTAGCTTTTTCTCTTTATATTCATTTGAATATAAATGATTTGAAAATTACAAATTATTTAGTAACATTTGACAATACTATAAGACATGATTTTTTTTAATATAATGGTTAAAATATCATTTTCAATACTGAAAATGGTTTTGATCAATAATGAAACAATGTTTAAAATTTGAATATAAAAATTGTAATTAATGTAAATATCATTTTTTAGTATAAATTCATGTTTTTCATTTAAAAAATTTGTTTAATTTATTTTCCAAGTAAATATTTAAAAATATGAATATTTCATATTGATGCATATATGAATCTTGATTTTTTCGGATGCTCCCCTAATATCTTACCCTGGCTCTCAACCAGTTTGGAGAAGAATGAGGTGTCTTGTGTAATTAATTCCTCACGACCCAAAGGACTGCAACTTATAAAATCAATGATATGTTTGGATGGAAGGAAAGAAAATAAAAAAGAAATAAGACATAGATAATGATTATTTTCTATTGTTTGATTGGAAATAAAGGTAGAAGAAAAAGAAAAGAAAAGTTTACTTATAGTGATAAAAAAAAATTTATTCTGTTTCTTCTAAATTCAATTTTTTATTTTTTTCTCTCCTCTTCTATTTTCTTTCCTTCAATCCAAAGAGCTAAAAATCCCACCAAAACTTGTAAAAATATTTATAAGAGAAATGATGAAACTTCCAAAAGACAATATCTGAATATGTTGCCGATCCATTTAAAAATGGACAACTGTCGACTAAATAAATCATGAAATATTAATTAATTAATCAATTTAAACTTTTTTTTCTTTTCCAAATATACCCCCCCTTTATTCACTTAGATCCCCTTCCATACATTGTTACCAAAACCTAAATTGTAACCCCCTCGAAGTTGAGACCCAAAACCACCACCGCTTGATTACTCCCACAAACACTTATAGCACCTGCAAAGATCTCTTTCATCAACCTTTGAAACAAAGGAGATGAATTTCGTTAAAGTTCTCTTTGGGTGGCGAAATTCATCTCAAAGATGACTTTCCTCTTTGAATGGGTTTGATGATGCCACCAAATACAAGGCTAAGGAGGTTTTAGAAAGGGCCTTAGCATTTGTAGGCACTTTGGAGAAGTCATCATTGGAGATGATGCAGTCGACGTGGACGAGGAAGTGGAAGCGGTGTGAAACATGTTGTCGTGAGAGAAGAGGTGAAGGGTTCTGAGTCTGTTTGTGTATGTAGCACAACATGCTGTGAAGGATGAGTGGTTGCTACACAACATCATGTTGATTGAAGGTTCATCCATGGCGTGCCGTGAAGGTAAGCAAGGACATGGTTGAAGCCACCATCGATTCTAATTGAAACGACAAGGAGGTGCAAGGCTAACTCTGGAAAAAAGATTAAATTTTAAGCTAAAATAAAAATATTGGTAGTGAAATTATTAAAACTATTTGACAAGTGTCATTTTTTAATAGGTTTGCATGATTATTAGGCTTGCAACTTTTGGAAGATATAACAATGCTCTACCTAATATGGTTAATTTTTTCATCATTATCATTTTATTAAGACCAATTCAATTGCTTATCAATTAACTGATAAAAAAACACTATTGTTCAATTTTTCATTTTTTAATACTTAGATAGGTGTTCCATTTTTGAAATATTGGTTCTAACTCAACCAAACACATTAGTAGTATATACTTCTATACTATAGACTAACTAAAAACAACTAGCAGTAACGTTAAATATATATATATATATATATATATATATATATATATATAATTAATAAAGGAAGGAAGTCGTAACATCGCTCCCTCAATCAAACTTGTCTATATATATAATAAGAGAAGGAAGTGGTCTGCTATGCATACTCCCTCAGTAAAACTTGTCTGTATCCATTAAATATATATGAAAGTTGTAGACATAAAATTTCATTTCTAACCTCTTCAATTGAACAACACATGACATATTAAGGATTTTTTAGTCAACTTGGCTTTGCATATACACGCATGTAATGTGTTTTTTGGTTCTTTTTTTATGACGTATAAAAGACTTTAGTTGCCTCTTTGTTTTTACTCTCTCACCTATATGTTTATGCAGCCACGGGCATGTGCATGCCCATAAGCCGTAACATATCATAAGAATTCACAAATTTTAGAATAATTATGAAAGACATCTTTTATTATTAGTTATATATATTTACAAAATTATTCACAAATTTTATAAATAATTCATACAATAAACTATAGGGACATGTATTTTTATTTCACATAAATAGACATATTTTATTATTAGTTATATATATTTGGAAAGTTATATTTGTAAGATTAAATAATACAACAATATCCCACTGTCACTGCAGCTTCATGACAACAATAGTTCTGAACTCTTAACCTTTAGTCCTATTTTTTTTATTATTTATCTAAAATAATTGCTTCTATGTGTAATTAATAAAGCCAAAAATCTGATATCAAAGCCTCTGATAGTCCGTGCAAGATTTTTTCTCTCTCTTTTCGTTTTAATGAAACTGCCTTCTTTTCTTTTTATTCATTGTGGTGAGTTTGGAAAGGAAAAAAAAAAAGATATTTCTAGATTTTTCTTCTCTCCCTCGGTTAGATGTTTTACTCAGTCCATTCCATACCCCAAAAATTCATCCCTTTCTCCTATTGCAATGTACACACAGAGAGGAAGTATAACTATACTACACTCCATGATCCCATATCCATCTAGTGGTAAGTAATATTCTTTATTCTTAAACTCTAGATTTTTCCTTCTCTCCTTTCCTTAGATTTTTTTTCTCTCTTTTCATTTTGCTGAAAGATTTTGGTATTACACAGAGATTAAATTTAGATGATTATTATTAGTTGTTGATTATTTTATCTCCTTTTAATATTCTTTTTCCTGTAGGCATGGTACGTTGTAGGGATTTCATAAGAAATATTGATAACACAAATAGTACCTTGAAGCTTGCAGTTAGAATCATAGACATGTGGTTTCTTGAAACTAAAGATAAATCTAAACAAGCTGAAATGATTATCATGGATGAAAACGTTGTCTTATTTAACTTTCTTATGCTCTTAATTGATATTGTTTGATGTTATAATAATTTATCTTTTTGGATTATTAACTTTGTACTATGATTTATGTTCTTGGAGACTGTTAAGATTCATGTCCTTATAAAAAAAGGAGTTAAAAACATGGAAAAATTGACTCTAAAGGAGAACAACACTTATGTGATGCATAACTTTAAAATTGTAAACAATGAGGACCAATATAAGTTATGTTTGCATCCATATAAGTTGATTTTTACCGGTGTCACTGTTGTCATAAAAGAGGACAGGCCTAATATCCCTTCAAAGGCATATGACTTTGTTAATTTTGCTAATATCCTTGGTGGAACCTACCAACGTGATGTGTTAGTTGGTAATGCTATTTATTGTCAAACAAGTTTCAATATCTTATGTTTTTCTCTAAAATTAATTTAATGTAGTGAGGATGTATATGAATTATTATTTTTCCCCCTTTTTTATTTCATATTTTAGATGTCATTGGTGTTGTTCATGAGTTGACATCGCACTATATTATAGCAGTCCAAAGAGGGTCGTCTTTAGCATGAAAGATCTAAGGTATAAAAAATATCTCTATCGATTTTATTATTCTTTATGTGCTTAGTATAAGATTTGCATAATTAAAATTTTTATTTAATCATAGTGGTCAAATTGTTACCTGTACTCTTTGGGATGACCTCTGTTTACAATTGGTGAATTATTTGAGAGAGACTGGTGGTATGGAGACAGTGATTATTATGTTAACACATGCTCGCATAAAAGAGGAGCAAGGTTATGAACTTTTGATTTGAATTTTTCTAAAAACAAATGGTGGCTTGGTCATATTTTTTTATTACTTAATCATCTAACTCATTTCCTATTATTAAATTGACAGGAGTTTACTGATAATTACTAAGCATACGTAAAGTTACATGTAAATTACTTAGCAATTATCTATTCTTTTTTTCTTTTAATGCTTCTTTTTGTGATTAAAATGTAAGAATTAGCTTCTTCTGAGCTTATATCCAGTGGATGCTTTAACTAGTTGGTTTATGAAGTGTTGGTTGTATTTTTTGTAGAATTCACTGCAAGGGCATGGAAGATGGATTTCAAAGTCTGGAGCTACTCGCTAAGCGCGCCACAGGCTCACTCAACGCGACAACAGTGACTCGTTCAACGTGACAGACTAGTCCAACGCGAAGGCCCGTTCAGCACGTGATCACTTATTCAGCTGGACATTTTGAGGCGTGCTCAGCACATCCTTTTCGCGCTCAATGTGCACCATAACTTTGGGCTGCATTTTAAGTCAGAAAAGGAGGGGAAAATGATATACTTACACTTGGGAAGAAAAATATAAGCTTGGAGCTCTGCTAGGTCACGAAGGAGACATCCTTCCACACCATTGGAGCTACCTCTCCACCCCACTTCCCTCTTTCCCTTTCCTTCCAATACTGTAATCATCCATTGTTGTAAGCTTCTCTTGGAAATAAGGAGCTAAAACCTCCATTGTTGGGAGTTCACCAACCAAACGCTTTGATGTAAAGATTCTAACTATCTATTCAATGTTATTTGAGCATTATTGTTGTTTTCTCTGAGCTTTATTCATGCTAGTGGTTGGATCACCCATTTGTATGCTTCGTTTAGGTTTTAATGCATTGGAAAATTGTTAAATTCCTTAGAACTGAAAAACGCTTCTAAATAACATCATGTCTAGGGATAGAATGATTTTGTTTAGCCTAGGTTATGTTATCATCTCTAATCGTAATGCAAATCGATTAATGTAACTCTTGAGGGATCAAAGGCGAAATTAAGTGATTTAGAGGAATTAAGGTTATATTATATTAGTAGATGAAGGTAACCGTATTAAATGTTGAATAGAGAAAAATATTTTATATCACATCAAAGTTAGTTCAGTTTAACAAACTCTCAACACTTGTCATATCATATTTCCTTCGTCCACATCATTTCGAGTGTTTGCGTCTCTTTCCTTGTAGTTATTGTGCTTTTAATTTACATTAAGTATAGTTTAATCTTATGTCAATCATTTCCCAATTAATTCCATTCATTAATTACTTAACAACAAGCGTACATTAGTCTTGAGTACAAGAAAACTCCCTGTGGAAATCCACATTCGGTCTTACCGGATCTTTATTACTTGGACAATTCAATGCGCTTGTCAAACCGATAACATTTACCCAATTACAATAACTAATACATTGCAGGGTTCAAAGTTGTTCATTAATGAGTCATTGCCTGAAATACAACAATTTAAAGAAAGGTGAATTGCTTTGTGTGCTCTCTTTTCTTTGTATGTAGTTATTATGGACATTTGTTTATCGTGCTTAATCATGTTTACTTTTTACTTGCTATAACAATAGAGTTGGTGTCAGTTTGCCTATTGGGGTTCCAACACTAACCTCTTCGCAAAAGGGCATAGTCTTTCACAATCTTCTGGACCATCACAATATTCAGAGAAAGAAAAGTTCTTTTACAAAGTAGAAGTGAAGAGTCTCTCTGAAACCAATGACATCACCATGATATTATGTTATATGTATTCACCATTGCTAAATTTGACATGATTAATTGATCTATTGACTGTTAAAATTACTCGGGTAAATAGCCAACAAATTGTGTTACTATTGGCACTATTGAAAGAATTATTGTGGATAATCATGGATGGTGGTATGCATCATGCATAAAGTGCAACAAGAGTGACGTACTAGAAAATGGACCATTCAGATGTTCATGTGGCAAATACAATGAAGGGAGTATATTAAGGTTGCGTACTTTTAGTTTTTCATTACACATTAAATTTTATTTTATTTTATTGTTAAATATTTTTAGACCCAATTGTATTTGTGTATATAAGGTATAAGCTGGAAGTGGTGGTGTATCCCAAGAAACAGACTTCCAATTTTGTACCTTGGGACCGTGAGTTCATAGACCTTATAGAAAAATCTGCACAAGAATTAAATGACATGATGTTGGTTGTATGTCTTTATATGTTTCACTTACTCCTATCTTTCTTTTTATTTATATTATTATGACTATTTCCCTGATATGTTTACTATTGTTTATGTCTATTTAAGAGTAGTGATAAAAGCGTTAATGTGTGCCCAAATCCACTCGATTGAGGTATTAACAATATTATCTAAATAACTTATTAAGGTTTACTATGCTTAAATAACTTTATTTCCTTGGTAATTTATGATAGGATTCAGTTGAACCTCAGGTTTGTCTTCTGAAGTTGAGGTACTAGGAATGTTACTTTATTAATGTACTTATACTTGATGTTCATCTATAAATTTTGTTATCCATTATAATAAAGTTAGTGGTCCATTGCTTTATGACAAGATACAACTACACATCAGGATCCTTTGTTCAACAATGAACATAATTCCTTTCAAAATGAAACCGTAAGTTATGTCTTACAATTTGATGCACGTATCTATTATATTAAAAAATGAATCTTATTGTAACTTCAATTGAAATTCATTTGTTCAGTGTATATATATTTTTTGTATGTTTTAATAAATTATTTTTATTATAGATTAACTGAAATTCATTTATTCTATTGATTTTTTACATAGCAATCACTCTCCGAAACAACATATTGTGATCCAAAGGTTACAATGGCTGCAACCCTAACCAAAAAAGTTGTGGATGAAGTAGCTAACCATCGTTTACTAGTTGGAATACCTATCACTCCATCAAAGCGTGATTCAATTCAGGTCTTCTCAGATGATAATTTATCTAAACAATTTGTTTCTGCTCAATTTTCAACTACTAAGAAGCATATCAAGAATGAATGATTTAGGTGTCATGGTTTAAGATTATGTATGTCAAGTCTTTCTAAGTTATTATTTTGTTTTGGTGTGTATATTTTAAAACTACATGCTACCTCCTTTTGTGATGTGTTCTTTTACAACAATTCACTACTTTTGTTTTGTGACAAAGTTAACATCCGTGTTACTAAATTATACTTTTATTTTTTTTACCTTTTTTTCCAATCCAACAAAGTAAGTAGAAAAAATTATGGTTGCTTTAACACAATAAAAGTAAATAAATTTATACTTAATTTATAAGGATATGCTTTTTAATATATGTGTGTAAATTTATTCAAAGAAAATTTAATATAATATTTGACACACTAGAATTTTTTATTGAATAAAGCGAGTAGACTGAGTGGTATTTAAAAAAAAAATCAAATTCACACTTCATATTACTTTTATTTTGGTGGTTAAAATTAATAGTAATTACTGAAATGAAGTACCAATTTAATTGGAGAATAATACTAAAATTAATTCAAAATTTTCACATTAAATTGTTAATGACAAATTCTGTATCATTTTTTTTGTTAGTGACCCGGCAACACATAGTTTCTTTAATTTTCATGATATCTCCATGATTTTTAGATTCTGCCAATCTAAACAAACCTAACTAATCTTGTGAGTTGTGACTGATTGTATATTAGATTGGTCAGACAACCTTTTTTAAAATCTTTTTCAATTCAAGTCTTATAGCATGTCATAGCCTTTCGGAATAGGCATTAACATGATTCACTAAGAAATAGCATGAGTAAAAGTTATAATCTAGAAAATATGACCATCAAATAATCTAATGAATCACTCTAATATGTTGCAGAAAATAAAAATATAAAGAAATCTTTTATTATTAGCTATATATATATTTGGAAAGTTATATTTACAAGATTATTCACAAATTTTATAATAATTATGAATTATTTATACAATAAACTACATGGACATGAATTTATTTTACAAAAATAAACATATTTTATTATTACTTATATATATTTAGAAAGTTATATTTAGAAGATTAAATAGTACAACAATACCCCACCATCACTGGAGCATCATTAGACATGACATCAATTGGTAACTGGCATTGCACCACTAGACCTCTTAAATAAGATTAATTAAAAAAATGTCATATAAAATATCGAGGACCAAATCAAACCCATGAAGTGATATAAACTCAAAACTATACCTATCATTTATATTTGTAGGAGGGTATGTTAGAGCTATTATTACTGCACATATCATTCAAAATGAAAGTGGCACATGCATCCACCAAAATAAAACCACTCCGATTGACACCGAAGACAACTATCTAAAATAAATATTTTTAAAATAATTGTTTCTCAACCAAAAATCTAATATCAAAGCCTCTAATTGTCCGTGCAAGATTTTTTTTCTCTCTTTTAATTTTGAAACGGGTGCCTGTGTACCACCATAATAAATTGTCTTTTCTTTGTCTAATTCGCTGTGGTCGGTTTGGAAAGAAAAAAAAAGATATCTCTAGATTTTTCTTTTCTCCCTCTATTAAATTTTTTTCCTCTGCTTCATTCCATACCTGAAAAATTCACACCCTCTTCTTATCACAGTGTACACAGAGGAAGTATAACTACACTATACTCCATGATCCCATATCCATCCACTAGTAAGTATTACTCTCTATTCTTGGACTCACTTTCAGTCTAACCATAAAAAATCAAACCATATTTTCCAAATTTTCTTTACTAGCTAATAGTTGAAAGCAATGTTGATGAATAAACATAACAATACAAATTGTTATACTGCAACCACTGCACGTAGTAAACAAAATGATATTTTGCAACAAAAGAAATTAAATAGAAAGCATTTAAATTTTAGGACACCCAATTTACTACAAAACCAAGCAAGGATTTCACCCACAAATGTTACATCATTAACTTTTAGCCAGAACAATCACAAAAACACTCAATCAAGTACAAGCTAGAATGAATTTCAGAGAAAAAAAGCTAAAGTGGCAATGGGTTCAAGTGGTGTCACACAGGATTTAAACTCAGTTAGCCAAAGCCATTATACTAGCCACTACAATTACAATGTATCAACTTTAGAAGAATCCACAGAACTAGAATCTGACTCTTTAGAAGGTTAGGAACTCAATTTCATACCATTATAAATCATAAATAATTAATAGCCATTTTGATTCATTATGTTACTTGATTATATATTCTGATTTGGATACCAGTGACCAAAACATTGATTTTACTAACAATCATGTTTCAATTCAAGTACTCTCAGAAATACCCATGTACACCATAATTTGCTTACTCTATATATAATATGAAGAATATGCGATGCAAAAGTGTTACATGGTTTAAGAAAATGAGAAACAATGATTAATTGTATCCTTAATATTGATTCTTATTTAATTATATCAGGTTTTTATTTAGATATTGGGGATCCAATAATGCAGTGTAATCAATGTCAAGCAATGTTGTGGTATGAAGAAAGAATGCTTAAACATAGACATGTACCAATCCAAAGTTTAGTTTATGTTGTGGTAATGACAAGGTCCAACTTACATTATTACAAACACCTCCTCTATTGCTACAACATTTATTGTTTGATAACAATTCAATTGATTGTAAAAACTTCCAGCAAAGCATTCAAATTTACAATATGATGTTTGCATTTACATCTCCTGGAGAAAACTTGATGACTCTATTAATGATGGAAGAGGACTCCAAAAATTCGTATCCTAGGGCAACCATGTCATAGGATTGGGAGTTTATTACCAATACCAAAAAAAGAACCAAAATTTGCACAATTGTACATCTATGACACTGAACATGAAGTTCAGAACAAACTTCAAACCGTCAAGTATATATTAACACATTTTCTTCCTATAATGTGTTTTTTATGTCTTACTTGATTTAATTTTTTAACATCTAAACCTAAACTGATTTCATTTCTTTGTCTATACAGAGAGGCAAGACAGATATTGACCCAGTTACAGTCTCAGAATTATAAAAAATGTTGGACAAATGTAATTCACATGCAAAATGTTTTCGAATGGCTAGGGATAGACTAATAGATGAAGTTGTTCCTGATGTTAAATTAAAGCTCATTTCTAATAGAAAGAAGGATGGTAGAGTTTACAATATACCAACAGTCTCTGAAGTTGCTGCATTTATTACTGGAGATGCTGACATAGGTTCAGCACGAGATATCATTCTTGAAACACAAACTGGACAATTGCAGAGGATAAATGAATTACACACCAGTTATCTAGTTCTAGAGTACCCTCTTTTATTTCCATACGACGAGGATGGATATAGGTATGATATACTCCACTGAATCACATCAAACAACCAATCTCAAAAAAGATTGTGACTTACTATAAGAGAATGGTTTTGCTTTAGGCTACAATTCAGACCCATGGAAGCGCAAACAATTTTGCATTCAAGGAAATTATTCCAACAATTTATCATTGATGGCTATACCATGGTTGAATCAGAGAGACTTTCATTCATCAAAAGAAACCAATCATAATCATTGGTTGACAAATGTTGTGATTTGTGTGAAACATCTAATCAAGGTGCTACTCAAGGGTCGAACAAAGGAAAACGGGTCATTTTACCTTCTACATTTGTTGGCAATCACAAGTACATGGATCAGCTGTACTTTGATGATATGGCCATATGTAGTTATGTAGGCTTCCCTGACTTATTTATAACTTTTACTTGCAATCCAAGTTGCCCTGAGATTCAAAGGTTATTCGCACCAATGAATCTAAAGTCGATTGATCGTCTTGATATTTTATCACGAGTTTTTAAAATTAAATTTGAACAAATGCTAGCTAATTTGACAAAGCATCATCTCCTAGGGAAGGTCTTGGCATGTAAGTAACATTAATAAGTATTTTGCCACTTTTTAATTACATGGATTGATATTTAATAAATTGTTTTTTGTTTTTTTTTTGTTTATAGATATGTACACCATTGAATTCAAAAAAAGAGGCCTGCCACATGCAC
The DNA here is from genome assembly GCA_007407185.1 of Glycine tomentella. Taxonomy (NCBI): domain Eukaryota; kingdom Viridiplantae; phylum Streptophyta; class Magnoliopsida; order Fabales; family Fabaceae; genus Glycine; species Glycine tomentella. The sequence goes on along the minus strand of PYAF01003382.1, from coordinate 196,937 downwards.
ATTTACTCTTATTTTTGCATCCATCAAGCAAGTATCCAACGCATAAGATATTGACAAGATTATATGTGCTGGAATCCCATCAAAGAATGAACAAAATGAGTTTTACCAGCTGGTCTAGGAACACATGACACACGGTCCATGTGGCATATCCAACTAATCATCACCTTACATGAAGGATGAAAATTGTTCAAGATTCTATCCTAAGAAATTCCAGACTTACACTGTCGTTGTTGCTGATGGCTATCCAATCTATAGGCGCAGAGACATTGGTAACACAATCTTTAAAAGTGGTGTTATTTTAGACAACCGCAATGTTGTCCCATATTATCTGACACTGCTACTTAGATACCATATAATCTTATTTTTGCATTGTCACAGATAGCATGTGACCAGGAACACGTAAGAAAGATCCTTACTTAAGTCTTACTTTATGTGTATAGGTTGGTTTTCATTGTGGGTTTTGAATTATACAGCCAGATGTCACCTTTCCCTTGCAACCTCCTGAGTTACAAAGCTGTTCGGCACATAGTGCATCTTTATCTTTGATGCATGGCATTCTCCATGATGAGATTGACTCTTTATATAAACAGGTACAGGGCTTATTTGTTATACTAAAAGATACTTGCACACTTCTCGCACACTCCTTTGCAAGCTAGTGGATGATATCATGTCCATTCTAATTTTTTCCTGAATGATACACATTTGAACTTTGCATAGCTTGTTTTAGTATCTTTATCCTTATATTTTGATAATTGATTCTTATCTGCATTCCAGTCCTTTGTTTAAAATCTTTCCATATAGAATTGCTATTGAATCTGTAGAAACCTTATATTTCTTGATATCTTCACCAGAAACCTAATCATGTTATTATAACAATGAACTCCAGGTTGCTGCAGAAAATATGGCCAGGAGGCCTTACATTAATTGGGCTGTCAAGAGAGTTACCCGATTTCTGCAGGTTCTGTGGCCCAGATCCCGGACAAACATATTTGGTTCAAATGCAACTGGTATGTCCCTTCCAACAAGTGATGTTGACCTTGTGGTTTGTCTCCCTCCAGTGAGAAACCTGGTAATTTTTTTTTCCCCTTTTTTTCCTGTTTGTGGTACTGGCCATGTTATTACTATGACGGATTAACACTCTTTGTTTAACTTTTGTAATAAATTCTTCAGGAACCTATTAAAGAAGCTGGAATACTGGAAGGTCGTAATGGAATTAAAGAAACGTGTCTTCAGGTAATTTTGGCAATAAATGAGTCCCCACTTGCCATAAATATATGAATTATGAAGTGCACTATGATATAAAATAATCTGCACTTGCCATGCCAGTTCATTGACTTTGTTTCTTTCTCTTTCATACTTTACAAACTGTTTTTTTTTATTTGAAAAAACTGGAAGCTACTTGGTGGTGTGGACCTTTATATTTTGGATGGGCTTGACTTGAACATGGCTTTCCTGAAAATTGAGACATTTAAAAATGTTTTGCTTTACCGCTCTATCTTCCTGCACAACGTGTGTTACAGATCTTGTTAGTTAATCTTTCTATTTCTGTTTAAATGATATTTTATTTGATCGACATGTAAAGAGAATTTCTTATTGCATTGTTGTTTTTTCTAGTTTGTATATATTTTATCAATAGTAATAATAAGAACAAGAAGATTTTCTGTATATCAGAAAATTGATGCTATTATGCTTATTTTGCCAGCATGCAGCTAGGTATCTTGCCAATCAGGATTGGGTGAAAAATGATTCTCTGAAGACAGTGGAAAATACAGCTGTAATAACTCTTCTCTCTCTTAAGCTGTTAATTGTTATTATCTACTTAATAAGTGTACTCTTTATCTTGATTTCTGGTAAGATATCATTCTGTATCTTTTTTCTATCAGATTCCTATTATTATGCTTGTGGTGGAAGTACCACAGGACGTTATTTCCTTATCAGCTCCTATGATACAGTCATTAAATGAAGAGCCACATTGTACTCCTGGAGAACATGGTAATGACAATCAACCTGATACCATCCAGTTAGAAGATTTGGCTTTGCCAAAAAGATCCCAAATGAAATTTGATGCCTTGAAATCAAAATCAGTTAGACTGGACATCAGCTTTAAGTCCCCTTCACATACTGGACTCCAGACTACACAAATGGTGATTTTCCAATGTCTATAGGGCCCTCAATTACATAAAATATTCCTGTTTCAGTGGTTATATATATATATTTATTTATTTTTTCTGTTGGATACCTATCCATCTTTTGATCAAAAGGACATGCAGGCATGCGTGTGTGCTCCATATGCATGCACACACATAAACACGTATGCCCTAGTTCAAGAAGAGAGTAACCTACTTTATTTGTCTAACCATAAATCTTGAAGAAATTTATTCTTTATTTATTTGATTGGGATAGACTATTTTTTGGTCAATAATTTTTTTCCCCAAATCTCACTAGGAAGTTAGAAAAATTCTTTGAAGTTGTACCAAACATGCTAATTTGTGTGCATAAGTACCTTTTTTTCACAAATATGAATTTTAACCCCAAGAATAAACTTATGGCGGATTGTTAGGATTGCTCTGTTACATATGTAGAATGCAGAATTGGATGCCTACCAGTGAAATGGTCTACTAATTTTAACAACATCGATGAGAAGAAATGCAACACAAACTGTACTTCAAAGAAGCTTGATGCCATATTTATGCAATGCCTTAATGTATATCTTATGTTTTCCTCTTGTACCTCCCTGGAATATTTTTAAATAATTCAGCTTGATCCCATGATTTCATAAATACATTACAAGAACTTGGATTAGACACAACATAACAACTATTTTTTTCTTTGTTGATTATTAAGAGAAGTCTATTGGTTGGAATTGTTGAGATCCAACAGGCTGTCAACAAAATCAACTATAAGTGAATGAGTTGTTCTACATTCAGCTTTGATACTGTACTTGTGGTCAAATGTATCATATGGTTCTCTTTATTTTGCTTGGTAATTGTAATTCAAACTTATGATACTGCTTCCTGTAGGTTAAGGAGTTGACAGAGCAAGTTCCTGCTGCTACACCTCTTGCTTTGGTACTAAAACAGTTTTTGGCTGATCGAAGCCTTGATCAGTCCTACTCTGGTGGCTTAAGTTCCTACTGTTTGGTATGCATGATTGCTTCCTTTTTCAGTCAATTTTCATTTCTCTATGAATTTTCTAAGTCCCTTTTCTATTGTAGTGACACAAATTGTCATAGCTTTTCAGATAGGCTATGAAGATTTGAAGAATCTTTGGTTTATTACATTTTCAGATCTATCTGCAACTGGCATGATAATTGTTTCATATAATCTTGTCCTCAGTAGTTTAGTGATGATCAGGTGGAAAAAGTGAAGGAAAAAAAAAGATTTTTATGTTCTTAGTTTCTTTTGGAATCTGTGCTTTAGATTCACTTGCTTTTTGAAATTGAGGTGGAAGCTGTGTAGGAAACACACTTCAACATATCTTATTTCCTTTCTCTTAAACACAATTTGTTTTTGCAACTATGTTGCTTTGTCATTGTTTTTGAATGGTTTTGAGAAATTGTAGTCTGTATCTGCTAAACACATTTGTTTTTGTTTTGTATTTTGTATTTTTATGCAGGTCTTACTAATTATAAGATTTCTTCAGCATGAGCACCATCTTGGCTGGCCAATCAACCAAGTAAACTTAGATCTCTCTAGTTATAGTTATTCAAGTCTGTATCTGTTGATGGCCATTGAAGACTAATAATATTTTCTATTGTCTTCTGAATTATTATGAAACTAAGGGTAGAATGCCACAATTTAAAGAGAATGAAAAACCAGACTTTACCCTTATTTTGTTTTTTCTTTCAATCAATGGGGATTTGAGGGCAAGCCTTGGCACAACGGTAAAGTTGTGCCTTGGTGACTTGTTGGTCATGGGTTCGAATTTGGAAAGAGCCTCTTTGCATATGCAAGGGTAAGGCTACGTACAATATCCCTCCCCCTTACTTTCGCATAACGAGGAGTCTCTGGGCAATGGGATATGTAGTTTTTTTTTTTTTTTTTTAATCAATGGGGGTTTAGTATAAAAAAACAAGCTGGGTTTAGTATAAAAAAACTTCTTTTACATTTTCTGGCAGAATTATGGAAGTCTTCTGATGGATTTTCTTTACTTTTTTGGGTGAGAACTAGTCATAATTATATATTTTATTGTTGCTATAGAGAGGACTTGTATAATCATTTTTTTTTTGTTAGAATTCAATTTAATGGTTTTTCTTTTAGGAATGTGTTTGATCCTCGCCAAATGAGAATATCAGTTCAGGGAAGTGGACTTTATATAAAAAGAGAAAGAGGTTGTAGGTAATATAGAAACCAAACTTTCTATCTATAGTGCGATATCATTCCTTTTTCTCCAGCTAAATGGCAATTATCTTCGTTGCAGCATTGATCCAATTTACATAGATGATCCTCTTTTTCCAACTAATAATGTGGGAAGGAATTGCTTCCGAATACATCAATGTATTAAGGTATTGACTAACAACAACTTTTCCATATTTCAATTGTTATACTTGACCTTTGCTATGCCATGATGACAGGGAAAAAAACCTGTAGTTTATGTTATCCACAAGCTATAAAACTATCTTTAATGTAATTCAAACCAATAAAAAAGAAAATCTTTTGTGTAATTTTGGCAGTAAAGCAGCTTCTAATGTCTTCATTAACTGATCAAGGTGTCTATAATTTTTTTTATGCAATAATGCGCCTGAAATGCCTGTGGATTACAAATGTACTTTCAATAACAATGTGGCATGTGTCAGTTTGTTATTTTCTTAGAGGAAATGTGTTCATGATTCTTGAAAGTTGTAGAGGATGGACAAATTTTGTTGAAGTCTGGCAAGATTTGTAAACTTACTGTTAGAATTTAGGCTTAGGGCCTAACTCAACCTCACAAAACTGACTTGTAAGGTGAGGATTATCCAAGCTTTATAAGCTTTATTTGAGTCATATCTCTAGTAATGTGGGACCATAGTTATCAATCCCGGATAATGGAGCGGAGCGGCCGCCCTCAAAACTAGGATAGCGGGATAGCGGATAGCGGGATGACCGCTATTCTAATGTTTTTATATATGTATTAAAAAATTTATAATATAAATATATAAGCTGTAAAAGAGAAATATAACTAAAAATTTATGCACTAATTATCATTAACAATAAAAACTCTTAAGTAAAATATAAAGTAGAATAGTAGATGTCAATAAAAGTCAAAAAAACAATTCTACAAAGTAAGTCTTGAACCTTCTAAAGCCAAATGTAATTAAAGTACTAGAAATTAAAATTCAAAATAGACAAACACAATCTTCTTAATTTGAATCATCATCCTCTTCAAGATTGATGTCATTGTCTTCTTCATCACTCCCACTAGCACTAGAAATGTACTCTTCCTCCTCTTCATCTTCACTTGTGTTATTTCCATGGTCTTCTTCCAACACTTCTTCCACTTCTATTTCTTTTCCCCTCCTAGAAGTAGATGTTATAGCAGCTGCCCTCTTCTTTGTTGTTCGTCTAGTGCAATGTTGTTAAAACGTAGTGTCAACGCCGAAACGGTGGGGTGAGCAAAAAACGTGAAACGTAAACGGAACGTAAGAGTTTACTACATACCCAAAAATAAATAAATATCCAACATATATATAACTAAGGAAATAAAAAATAAGTTCAAACTTAGTCATCACAATACATAAGTTATCACAAATGCAACAAACACGTCCAAAAGTAAAACAAAAGCAACCTAGTACATGTCTACATCTCACAGCTAGAGTTCATAACCAGTGTTGTTAAAACGTAGTGTTGAAACGGTTAAAACGGACGATTCCACGGTTTTACCTTCAAAATCGTGTTGAAACGGACTTTAAAACGGTTTTTGAAGCAAATAGGTTGAAACGACGAGTCAACTCGGTTGACTCGGCGAGTTTACCGAGTTGACTCAGTTTTTTTTTTAGAAAAAAAACAATAAAAACTCTCACTGCTGCTGCCGCTGGGATCTCTGAGAGAAGAGAGAAGAGAGAAGAGAGACCTCTCCTTTCTTGGCTGCTGCTCTTGGCTCTGCTGCCGCTGCTTCCTTCTTCCTTTCTTGGCGCTGCTGCCGCTTCTTGTTTTGACTTTGATTACACTCTTGTCGGAAGCAACGAAGAAAATTGATCCCTTCTCCTGCAGCAAACACAGAGGAACTTCTCATGGACATGCTCTTTTCTTAAATATTAGTATTTAATAGTACCCTTCCATATAGTACATAGAGTCATTTGCATATGGAGAAACGGGTCAAAGGTCAAATGACCAGGATTGAGGAGCGAACATTTATGGCTCATCGCATGATGAAAAATACTCATAATTTAATATTTCAAAGAGATTATATATTTAGAAAAAAAATTTCTTAATTCCTTTTAGTTTAACCTTTTTCTTTTCAAATACCCTCTCCTTTCATATTTATAACAGCTAAATTTATAAAACATATTTAACATTTTTTTTTCTGCCAATTGATTTATTTTTATTTATTATTTTGTGGCTGAGATTATTTCTCTAAACTTTAATTAAATATAGTTTTAAAATGTTGATTTTTTTTATGATTTTATTACTTTGATGTCTTCATTTTAGTATGTATTATGATGACTCAGTTTGAACTTATTTTATTTTCTTAGTATTTTGACTTAAATTTGTTGATAACTTATGTATTGGTGTATTTTAGTTATATATATGTTGGATATTTATTTATTTTTGTATATATAGTAAACTCTTACGTTTTGTTTACGTTTCACGTTTTTACGTTTTTGCTCAGCCCCACCGTTTCTGCGTTGACACTACGTTTTAACAACATTATTGATAACTAGCTAGTTAAGTAAAACAAAAGCAACTGTCAACTCTCACGGACTCACGACAAAGGGAAGAAAAATTGGAAGCACAAATCACGGTCACAACACAACAGTAGCAAAGAGGGCAGAAAAATTCACAAAAATCGCAGAATGGAACAGAGCGAGAGAGAAGAGCCACCTACCTGGCCTCCTGATTCAGCGGCAGCAGACCGAGAGAGAAGGAACAGCCGGAACAGGGAAGGGAAGGAAGAACCTAAGCGAGAGCCACGGAACAGCCGGAACAGCAGAGCCACGGACCATGGTCGTCGGCTGGCCACAGCACAAACTCGGGGAAGCAGAGCGAGAGAGAATGAAGAACCCTAAGCGCGTCACTGGTGAGTCTCGGGTAAAATAAGCTGAAGGGGAATTTTTTTTTTTTTTTATAAGCACTGAGTCAACTCGGTAAACTCGCCGAGTCAACCAAGTTTATCGAGTTGACTCGCCGTTTCAACCCGTTTCACTCAAATTCTGTTTCGACGCCCGTTTCGACACGATTTTACCTGTTAAAACGTTGAAACGTGCGTTTCAACCGTTTCGAAACTACATTTTAACAACAATGGTCTAGTGTATTTCAAAGGTTCATTGGCCCTAGTTGCTTGAGCAACATCTCTTAAAGTCAACACATCATCATCAAAAACCAAATCAAATTTTGTATCTTCATCTTCACCCAAATCTCCCAATAGCAATTCATTGCTATCATCAATGTCATCTAAAACAATAGGATCAATGACATCACGACTCTCATAACGATCTTGAAGAGCTTGGTTATATTTAATATAAACCAAGTCTTGAAGCTTTTGTTGCTCAAGTCTACTTCTCTTCTTTGAATGAATCTATTATATAATTTAAAAAGCTTAAATGTCAGTTTCAAGTTTCAACTTTCAACTTTCAATGTTTTAAATCTAAATGAACTTAACTTACTTGCTCAAAGGTACTCCAATTACGCTCGCATCCCGACGAGCTACAAGTCAAACTTAGAATTTTAACAGAAAGATTTTGCAAATATGGTGTATGTGCTCCATACATCTTCCACCATTCAGCTGTAATGCAATTCATATGCATTAGTATTTACACGAATTATCAAATAATAATTTAAATTGATAAAAAAGTGAAATTGTCCACTTACCAGGATCCATTGTATTCCTTTTCTTTATTCCTGCACTTATTCCAAAGAGTCCTCCAGCCCTTTTATACATTGGCAGCTTACTATGAATCTTATCTACAAAATCTTCATTTTCACTAAGCCTATCAATGCGTTTGTATAGGCATCTAGCACTTCAGCATCATTGTCAATGTTCGGATTGCCATAAAAGAACTCAGGATTTAGATAATAACCTGTAGCATGCAAAGGGTGGTGCAATTGGTACTCCCATCTTCTATCAATAATTGCATAGATGTCCTTATACTTGTCTTGATTGTCATTGAAAGCCTTTTCAATTGCTTCTTTGGCCCTATCCATGGCCTCATAAATATAACCCATAGCGGGTCTTTTTTCATTATCCACCAACCTTAAGCCATGCACAATAGGCCCCATAGCCTTCAAAGTGTAAACTACATCATTCCAAAATGATGGCATAAGCACAACAGCTGTTGCTTTCTTTCCCTTCGGATCTTTAGCCGCCTTGGACTTCAACCATTCATCTGAAGTGAACATCCTTCTAATATATGTTTTTTGCTTATGCAATCTTTGCAAAGTGAGGAAGGTTGTAGCAAATCTTGTAACTCCGTGCCTCACCAACTCAGACTTGCTTGTGAACTTTCTCATGATGTTCAAAGCCAAGGTATGGTTATAAATGTAACCAACAACCTTGATGCCTCTTTGTATAGCCTTTTTAACTTTAGAGATCTTTCCAATATCTTCAAGCATCAAATCAAGACAATGGGCAGCGCATGAAGTCCAAAATAATTTTGGTCTAGTGGTTTGTAAAATTCTACCTAAAAAGACGAAAATCAATAAACTTGAATTAGTAACAATTAAAAGTTACAAATACATTTACAAACTTACCATTAAAATCAAAACTTGATTAATAATAATTCTTACCCGCCATAACGTAGTTACTCCTGTTGTTCGTCACCACTTGAATGACATTCTTTTCTCCAATCTCCTCCACAAAGTTATTCAAAAGCTCATGCACTTTGTACCTGGTCTTCATATATTCACTAGCATCAACACTCTTCACAAACATTGTTCCCAACGAACAATTTACCAAGAAGTTAATTAGGGTCCTATTCTTTCCATCCATCCAACCATCCAACATAATTGAGCATTCATATTTCATCCTCTCCTCTTCATGATGCTTCAACAATTCTTTTGTGAAATCCATCTCCTTTGTAAGAAGTGGAACTCTCAATTCATGAAACGTTGGAGCCTTTAAATGAGGACCATAGTTTCCAACTATTTCAAGCATCATTTTGAAACTTTTTGATCTAGCAACATTGAATGGAATTCCATTCCTATTAAAAGAAATGAGCAATGTATTGAACCGTTCTTGCTCTTGCTTCATTTTGACAAGCATCATTTATGCTCGTTTGCCACTTTTCTTTTCCCAATTGGAGAGTTTGTTTAGGTTTTTTGTGAAAATGCAAATCAAGAGGACCTTTAACATTTGTATTCCTCTTCTTGGTAGCAGTTGAAGTGACCTCTGTTGCTGATGTTAGAGGTCTTTTTCCACTTTGAAGCCTTGCTATCTCTTGCACCTCGTCTTCTTCTTCGTTTTCTAATTCTTGCATCCCCTCTAATAACTCATTTTCAGAAATTTTCTGCTCATAGGCTGCCTTCATTTCCAATTTAACATCTTCCGGTATTTTCTGACAATCACCCACTTCTCCTCTTATTTCGAGTTGATGCTTTTTCGCTCTAGTAATTCCCCCGGTAGATGTTTTCAAGCAAAGATCACATGTCATGCTCTTCCTATTGTTCTTGTTCCGTAAGCTGTTCCACTTCCAAAAGATGTCAATCCTATCACCAGTAGGCTTAAACATTGCAGTTGAAGATCCCACTGATAGAGTCGTATTAGTTGTCTTGTTATTTCCTTGTTGACTAGACATTGGTGGTAGGGAACCAGAGGCCATGATTCTGTTGGGTAGAATAAAAAGACAAAAAAAAAAGACGAAACAAACAGAAAACGAAAAAAGAAAAAGAAGAAACAGAATTAAAGAAAACGAAAGAGACACCGACGGAGAAGGAGAAGAGAGAAAGTAGGAAACAAAAATTGAAAAACAAAAATGTCGACCTCGACGGACGGAGAAGGAGAAGAAACAACCGCCAAAGAAGAAGAAAGAGGCGTCGGTGATTGAGACGACTCCAGACAAGGCCGCTGGAGAAGGAAGAGCCGCTGGCCAGAGGTTTGCGCTCGCAAGTAGGAACGAAAACCTTCGTTCGCAGAAGAGTGCCCTTTAATCACAAAAAAATGAGGGCATCTTTGACCTTTCCCTCGCATAGCAAATCGCGGCCGCGTCGCCGTGATCGCGCCCGCTCCGCTACCCACCCTATCGCGGGCGCAATAGCCGAAACCCTAAAATGCACTGCTACTCTACCCATTGTAGCGGTGCATGCCTGCTCCGCCGCGATCGCGGCCGCGACTCCCGCTACTGATAACATAGTGTGGGACAAAACAAATCCTCCATGCTGCAATTAAGGCAGCCCAGAGAAGCCACAACCACAACTAAGGCGGGCTACAGGTTACAGCTATTAAGGCGGCTTTCCAACACACATAATTGACTCTAAAAGATTAAGCTGCAGTGTACCCACAAGTGGCTAGGAGCTTGGACCCCTTTAGCATATGATAATTGCAATTAAGGTGGCTTATGTTAGTAGAAGCTTAGACTCTAATGTGTCCGTATATGATGTTTTTCTGAGTACCGTGTTTAAACTTCTTGAAGTTCATCAAAATCATTGTATATTATTAACAATTTATTGTGTCATCCTTGAATCACCCAAATATTGCTGTAAAATAAGATTCTTGAAAATTGAAATTGGTTTTATTTAAGAAAGAATTGTGCTTTGATGAATTTAATTTGACTTTTCTGGTAGTGTTTCTCATTAGTTATAATATTGGTGCAGGCATTTTCAGAAGCTTACTCTGTTCTTGAAAATGAACTCAAATTTCTAAATAGTGATGGTGGATCATGTTCAAGGCCACCTTACAGACTGCTTCCAAAAATCATTCCAAGTCTTGATATATCATAAGATTCTCACTACATGAAGACTGAAATGTTATTTTGTCTAAAGGTATAGTTCAAGTCACTAATGATTGGTGGCAATTATTAACTTGTTTCAAATTTGATTTTGCTTCATCTTAAACCAAATTGTTGAATTTAGAGTTTGAATAACTTTATTATGTAAAAGTAGAAATAACTGAACTAGAGGGATATGGAAGCCTAGTGCTTTGTTATTTGCAATTGGAGACTATGGTTTTTGGTTGAGGTTCCAGTCAGTTTATAAGATGTTGACTGTGCCTGAATCAGAGTAGTTAACAGAGGTTGGAGTGGTTGCTAATGCACTGTCACAGAACGGAGCCTCCTTGCTCCCAAAGCTTGTTGCAGAGCATTTCACTATTGCGGAAGTGTTCTCCCTTCATTCCCCTCAACCAAAAATTTTGCTACTCGAAATGGTGGTGGGGGGAAATAAATCATGTTTTGGTTATGGAAAATGATTCATACACCCAAAATTTCACATGTTTTAACCTGACAAATCCAGATAACGCAAGACTTGTACATTTGTAACATGTTAAAAATTTGAAAATTTTGGGAATGTGTATAATCACACTCTTTGGTTTACTATTAAGTTACACATGGACTTAGCTTCTCTGTAGTGTTGTCTCACAAGAAGAGTATGCCACCCATTGGCTGGCTGGGTGAATCAATAGGCCTAGCCCTTGTCTGACAAGCTACTGATTAGCTTGATGAGCAGTAGTATACTGATCCAATGAGTAAAATATCATATTTCGTTGAAAGCAAAATGGGTGTCATCTGTTATATGATTGAGATAAAATTAATTGGCAAGCTTTTGTACTTTGAGATTTTTTAAATAGGTCTGTATAGCTTAAGATTTATAAATGATTCCCTGTAGTTTCATCACAACCTCAATTTTGAAATATACTATCATAACTAAGACCCCCCCCCTTCCAGCTTGGTTTTTGCTAGAACCATCCAGACAAGAAGACCACCTCTGTCCCTTTCCTCTTCTTTCATTAGGACGGAGGATATGACTTCCACGGTGCAGCTTGAAATGGCTGCGGTAGCGGAGGAGGTTGGTTTTCAGAAGCCATTGGATAGGATCAATGTGCTCTAGATACCATATTAGGTTTGCAGAGAATTTTAAAAAATGAAATTGTACTGATTTGTGAAAAATTTACAAAGATGGAATCATTGACTTACAACCCAAAATATACTGCCAGGACAACAAAGACAAAAGTCAGTTATAACTGTCTGAAAGTGAAAACTTTAACTGACAATGACAGATACAAATGAAAGAAAATTACAGTAAATGACATAAAACGAAAACAAGAATTATATCAGAGAGATTCTCGAGAAGTGTATTCTGTTATATCTCTCTACCTCACCTCACATGCTGCCATGCCTGTTCAGATCAGAAATGTATTCCTTCCTGTTTCGCACGACTATTTGTTTGTTTGTACAACCAAAACAGAAAAGACAGCCTTATGAACTTCTGTTTTCTATCTTCCATGTAGACCGCTCATCCAAAACTTGAAAGACACAACTGTCCTTTTTCTGGTAATTTTTATAATGTCTGTTTGCTTTTGGTAACTAGCAACACTTTTTGTTTGGGGGTAATAAGTGTCTTTCCTTTCATATGCTTATGCATGCTGCACTTTTGTTGTTGGTATTTAATTTTTTAATAATACTCTTTAGTATCTTTATGTTCCAGTCGTTCTCTTCATTTAGTTTTTTTTTTTTTCTCTTCTTCCTATTTTCTTTTAGCTTATTTTTCCTTTCTTTTGTCTTATTTCCCATTTTTCTTCCCCTCTCCTTTTCTCTTTCTTTGTCTTATTTTCGATCTATTATTGGGTTCATCTACCACCGACCCCAATTAACTTGGGTTAAAGGTGCTGTTGATGTTGATGTTGACATTTGACTAAGATAATCGATAAATAAGTCAGAAAAATGAGTATTGAAAATTTAGTAGTTATTTTTGTTTGTAGTATAAACGGTGAAGGTTAAAACCATTAGGATTATTAATTAGCATGTCTTTCCTTTCATATTCTTATGCATGTTACACTTTTGTTGTTGGCATACATTTTTTTAATAACACTTTTGACTACGATAATTAGTTAGAGTCATAAAAATTGAGTATTGAAAACTTTTGAATTGGAGTATTTATTATGATTCTGAGCTGAGTATTTTATTTTCAAGTTATTTTTATTTATGCATTCTTCAACTTATGTTTATAGTCAAATTTCTCTGTTAAGCAGGTTCCTGGCATGTGCTAAGTTATGCATGCCAAAATATGGTCTACTACTTTGATCATGCAGAGTATACATGGAAGATGATCACTAACTGACGTCTAGCAGTCCAAATGGTGGTTGTGGAAGTTGGACTATCCAATATCTTTTTCATGCCTTGACATCCAAGCCTTGGGTATGCCTTACATGTATTCATTAGTTTTTTCCTAGCTACATGGGGGCAACTTCCAAGAAATGGGTTATGGACTTTATCCTAGATGTTGCACTGATGGAGGGGTTGTTGATCGTCTGGTCTGCTTGATCATCTTGGTTGGTTTAAGCTACATATTGCTCAATCACTGATTCGGCGGAGTTCTGTCAGACATTTCTGGTGCAAAATTGTATGCATATTTCTTTAATTTGAAGTTGGTAGTAGTTTCTGCATCAATTACTTTAAATATTTCCTTATCTTTGTTTTTTCAAACATTTTCTTAGTTGATTTGAAGAGGAAAAAATCTTCGAGCCGTCTTTGTCGCATAAAGAACAGCAAAGTCACGCAAGTTTTTCTCAATCCCCTGAAACAGTCTCTTTGCATGTGCAAGGATAAGCCTGTGTACAATGACCCTTCCCCATACCACTGGGGTATGTTAGTTTTATCCTTTGTTAGTAATTTTACCTAGTGTGTTTGCTGATATAAGCATCTATACTGAAATATGCTTCCAACATTTGATTTCTTTGGTGTTTATATACTTTGTTGGGACTTATTTGAAAAGCTAGGGGGGAATATTCTCATTGGGTTTTTTTTTTTTATATGCTTTTGCTTTTGGTCTCTCTTTTCCTTTTCCTAATTATTTTCACATCAAAATATGCAGTTTTTGGACACATTAGAAATCCCTCATACCAACTTTGTTTTACACCATGAAATTAACAGTTATTGTTTGCCAACGGATCAGAATAAAGATCTTATTGTACTCTAAAACTTTATTTATAAAAATGGTATTATCTTTATTTATTTATCTTTTTTGCTGGTCGGCATTCAAGATTTATAGAGGCTAAGCCTTGGTGCAACTGTAAGGTTGCTTTTTTACGTCTTGATTATAGGTTAACGTTGCGGAAACAGCCTATCCACTAATGGAGTAGTGGCTTTGTACCTGTGAACCCTCCCTACACCAAACTAGAGTGTAAGCCTTTTGCACTGGACCAGCCTTTTTTATGATGCTTGACACTTGTGTTGAAAATGAAATCTCGTGTATACTTAGCATGCATTTGGTTGATTTTTGTTTTCATTTTGGTTTATATGTTTCTTCTAATAATTACAAAAATGTTACCTTGTTTACTCTATTTCCTTCATGATTTTGTAAAGGAAAAGCTGAAAACAAGAATGTCTGTTTGAATACCGTTTTTAAAAACATAAAGAAAAAACTTGTGATTAGATGATAGAATAAAAAACTTTTAAACAGTCAGTGCATTCTAATCAAATTTAAAAAAATTTTGTATATTAGAATTTTAATTTCATCGGTAAGCTGTGTAGTACTGTGGTCTGTGTTTCATACTTTTCTCATACGAATTTCTTGATCATTTATGCATGAAAGTATGACGTTGCAATCGAAATTGTGTTCTACTGTTGAGTCTTGTTGCTCCCACTTGTTTATTTACCTCCATTAAATAAATCCGTTTACCTTCTCTTTGCTGCGGAAAAAATATTTGCTTTATAGTTCACGGGTAATGCAAGTTTCTGTTGTCTATTACCTCTGGCTTGACGGATTGTGTACCGGTGGAAGTTTGTTTCATCTCTGCTTGTTTGTTCATCACCTCTAGCTTTTTACTGTTACAGGTTTTCTGTTGCATAGACAGGGTGGAACGTGAAGCAACTGTAAGAACAAGTTGGATAGACTTTGGAAATGAAATCACTGAGAAAGCACAAGTAAAATAAATTTGAAGCAATGGATATTTAGAATCACTTATTTAAAATTATTTATCGTTTATGATCATCTATAAGATAAAAAATTATTAATTATATTATGATGAAATTATTTATCTTTGGTTAAAGATGTTTTTTGAAGTTGTCGCATTAAAATTTCACCTTGTAGAAGTTTGAATGATTTGAGAGGACAATATTTCATTGATCTGAATGAATGATACGAGGAAGGTATAGCTTATTAGCTTTGTTACTAGAGTAAACAGTCCTGGAAATTCTTAAAATTACACAAGTTACTAAGAATATACAAGTAAAATAAATTTGAAGCAATGGATATTTTAGAATCACTTTTATTTAAAATTATTAATCGTTTATGATAAAAAATTAAAATAAAAAACCATTAATTATTAGGATGAAATTATTCATCTTTGGTTAAAGATGTTTATTACCACTTCTATAGCTTATTAGCTTTGTAGCTTTGTTATAAGAGTAATTATGCTAATTATTCCTGAGAATTCGTAAAATTACACAAATAATTAAGATAGTACAAGTAAAATAAATTTGAAGCAATGGATATTTTAGAATAACTTTTATTTAAAATTATTTATCGTTTACGATAAAAAAAATTAAGATAAAAAACTATTAATTATTAGGATGATATTATTCAAATTTTTTTAACGATGTTTATGACCACTTCTTAAATTTCATAAAATTATACAAATTTCTCATTTCTTTTTAATATTTATAGTAGCTTCTATTGTTGAGTACAATGGGATGTTTTTCAAATATTAAGGAGTTAGTGTGGGAATAGTTTTTAACGTACAAAATGAGGATTCTCTCTGTATGCACTACAATATGATGTGTCATGAATTTTTCTATACTTGACACGTACTTTGCATTTCTGAATAGATTCACAAATTTATTTATATTTATTATTAAGATTAAAATTATTTTGCATCTCTGAATGTATTCACCAATTTTTTATGAAGATGATTAGATTAGATAGATTGGGAAGACAATTTTGCAAGATTATGTAACTTTGTAAATAAAAATACAATTTAGCCTTCAATTTTATAGTAACCAATCTAATAAGATAAAAAAATAAATCTGAGTATTAATATTAATGTTAATATAATATTCGATGTTATTCTTATCATATTATTTATAAACACTAGAGTAAATATACTACGCGCGCGCATCAACTTGGTGGTTCAAACGTCCTGCCATTCATTCTTGTGTGATCGTGTAATCCATGTTGAGTTCTTCTCGTTAAGAGCTAAAGCGTGTAAAAAAATTGAGGCTAACCATTTGTCCTTTAAGTCCTCTGTTAAGATAGTCAACGTTGACCGAATGTTGTTGAACGGTGTCATTCATTTCGTGGCCTTCAATCGTCATGTATCAATGGACATTATTGTTGTCTTTAATTTAACAGAAAGGAGTTTTTTTTAGAGATGTTTCTGCCACCTAAGACTAATTTTAACTTTTAAGTATAGTATCTTGAATGTTTTGGGGGGTACTTGGAGATTTCCTCAGTCTAACTAGTATGTGGTACAGTTCTTGTTATGTAGAGACATGGGCGATGAAAGAATACGGAGTGCACTCCTCTTGGACTAAGATTTTTGCTGTGCCTCATGATTGCATTTGTAGCTTCTATCCAATATGCTATACAAAAAAGTGATATTGTTGGAGGACGTTACTAACGTGCTGTGTTGGTTAAATGCAATGACAAGGGACAGTTGCAAGAGCATCGATTGTATTGTAATGATTGTCCATTTGGAACCCCGATGACCTGTATACAGAGTCTCTATTTTCACTGACTTGAGATTTGAGAAGACCAAGCTTTTCTTTTTTTTCTGTTTGACACCTATACTTTTTTCTTTCTTTCTGGATACCCATATTTATTATGATTTCTGAATTCTTCCGGTATATTAAAGCATGATTTGTAATAGCTATTTCATCATTTTGTTCTGTTTTAGGATCATTCCATCATGATGTTATTCATGTGTTATTGTTGGCAATTTCTTTCCACTCTTTCACAGGCATTTTAGCTTTGCCTTAATAGTGTGAATTTACTGCATTGCTAGCATAACGTGTAGTCAAATTTTAAATTGGAACAATGAGTTGATAGCTGACAACACTTTGATACGAACCAGACACAGCATGGTGATGTCTAATTATTGCAGTTTTCTAGAATTTAGTTTAAACCAATTTAAAGCTTACGAATTTACGAAGTCAGTTTTCTCGAAATTTCGTCCATGAGCGGGAGTATAAAATTGGCCCTAGGTTAGGTATTGAAGTATCCCATTTGATACAGAACGAGTCTTTTGGTTATTGTTACAACAACTTAATTCTAAATAAGATTTCTGGTTCAGCATTATCCCTTGTTTTATATGAAAAAGGACATAAAAGAAAACGTAAAAGAAATTACATACGTATGTACAGGCTGCTAGTGCTCAGGGAAAATATAAAAAAGTAATTTAATAAAGCGTTCACAACAAATGAAAAATTATCTCGACTAAACTTGTATCAAAATGGATTTGTTCCTCCTTTTTGTGCTGCAAATGTTTCTTGTACGTACTTATATATTCTTGAAATAATCGTATCGCTGTATCATATACATACCGTATCCGATACTTGTATCGTATCTATCCATCAGTGTGTTTGGAGAAGTAATAATCTTGCAGTGCGACCTTTGATTCAGCCTTTACCTGCTCCCTTGCTGCAGACCGCCTGATTGCATTGTGGCAGATAGCACGTGACCTCCAGAGTTACAAAAGCTGTTCTGCACAGAGGGCATCTTTGATGCATGACATTCTCCATGATGAGATTGACACTTTCTGTATATAGGTACAAGGCTTATTTGTTAATGATGGTACTAAAACATGTTGAGTTTTAATCAAAATATAAGTAGGATGTTCTTAACAATTAATTAGACTTTTAGAAGATAGTTAGTTTTTGTTAGTTTCTGTTATTTCTATTGTAATTAATTTTGAGATAAAAGCCACTATAAGAAGTGCATATATGTGTAAATGTTAGAGGGTGAATTATACAATTTTTTATTGAAATTTATCCTTTTGTTCATATATGTGAATGTAAGTGTGTGCAAAGGGTTTCCTCTCCAACAAATTGGTATCATAGAGTTTTAAGGTCTACAGATCCGATTAAAAGTGCGCCAATGGCTTCCGCAACAGGCATTGGTGGATTCATACACGCGTTATTGGTTCTTGATGGCAAGAACTATCATCATTGGGTTGTGAGGAAGGAAACTATTCTTGGCTTCCATGAGATTCTTGACATAGTGAAAGAGAAAGTTGATGTTGCAACTATGAAGAAGGACTGCAAGGCAAAGTGTCTTCTTCATCAGTTTGTTGATCTCGTTGTATTTGAGAAGATTACAAAGGCTGTTACGGTCAAAGAGGCTTGGGAAATTCTGCAGAAGGCATTTGGAAACGCAGGAAAGACCAAGAAAGTGAAGTTGTAGTTTTTATGAAGGCAATACAAACTCCTCTCAATGAGTGATCGGTAAACAGTGACTGATTACTTCAACAGAATGCAAGTGTTGGTGAATTCAATGAAGACTTGTGGAGAATCATTGTCGGATCAAATGGTTGTTGAAAAGATCTTAAGAACTTTATCTCCTGGGTTTGATCACGCTGTGATTGGGATTGAAGAATCTAAAGATCTTGAGGAATTAACGATTGAAGAACTGCAAAACTCTCTTGAGGCCCATGAGCAAAGGCTAAATGAAAAAGCAAATTCAAGGGATTTGGATCAGGCAATGCAAGATCAGTTTACCAAGAATGATGGAAACAAGAAGAAATGGAAGAAAGCAAAAGATAAAGGCAAAGGAAATTGGTCCTCAAATAATGAAAAGTAAAAAGATGAAGATAAACCATAATCCTCTGATAATGGAGGAGGAGGGAATTTCAGTAATCAAAAAGGAAAGAAAAGTCAAGATAAAAGAAAGATTCAACGTTATAATTGTGAGAAATAGGGGCATTATGCCTCTGAATGTTGGCATGGAAAAGGAAAACAAAACAAGAATTATGAAGAAAAGGCAAATGTGGCTCAGGATGAGGATTTAGAAGAGCACCTTGTGATGTTAGTGGCAACTAGTGATAGCAAATGATAATTGTTATGCATACGTAATTTGTATATCTAAATCACAAAGCAATTTCTAATTTCCTCTCTTTTAACGCTTCTTGAGTTAAAAAGTTAGAAATTTAGCTTATTGTGAGTTTTATCTACTGGATACTAAATTTAGTAAATTTAACAGTGTTTTGGTTCTATTTTTGTAGAAAGTGACACATCAGGAAGTCTGGAAGATGTTGAAGAACTGGAGCAGCGCGCTCAGCGTGACAATGCCCGCTCAGCACGACAGTGCCTGCTCAGCGTAAGGAGCCAATTTGAAGGCCAACTGTAATGTGCATGTGCGCATTTGGCGGCTTAGCATGTGGTCACTTAAGCCACCTAGACTTTGCATGTGTGCTTAGCGATGCAGGCTTAGCGCACAATCATTGTCGAAAAACATGACTGTGCAACATTTTGAAGATAAAAAGGGGGAGCACTGTGCAAAAAAAAGGGAGACAGATAGAAACAGAGTTAGGGCATGAGAGAAGAGAGAAAACCCACTCACTTGGGGACCTCTTACTCATTTTTTTCATTCCTCTTTGTTCATTTTTTTATTTGTAAGTCTCTCATGACAATGAGAGACTAAACCATTCATTGTTGGGAGCTCAACAACTAAACACTTTTGACGTAATGATTATCACTATCTATTTAATGTTATTTGAAATTAGGTAAGTTAGCGGATGAATGTAATAGTTGGAATAACGTTAAATGGTGAGAAATCTCAAACATTGCATTAAGAGTAGTTTTTGTAGACTAAGCACCCAACACGTCACATTATTTTGTATCAACCAACATCTCACCCCTCCGAGTGTTTGTGTTCTATCTCTTTAGTGTGCTCTGCTTAATTATCTTTATTTATGTTGAATTTTATATTTTCGCATCAGTATTAAACAAATATTGAATTTAATTTATTGTTCGCTTAAAATTAGAAATATACAAACTTTGAGTATAGTCAAAGTCCTTTTGGAATCGACACTCAAATTTACCGTTTTAATTACTACTTGGACGAATTGGTGCACTTGCCAAGGAGTTAACAACAACCCATACTATGAGGCTTGGAATCTAGATACTGGTTGCTATAATCACATGACAGGTCACAAGGAGTGACTTGGTGATTTTGATGAAAATAGGAGATCCAAGATAAGATTGACAGATAGTAGATAACAAAACTCTAAGTGCAGAAGGCAGGGGAGAAATTTTCATTCAGAGAAAAGATGGGAAAACAACACTCATTGAAAATGTGTTATATGTTCCTAGGATGAGATACAATCTGATGAGTGTAGGATAATTGGTGGAGAAGGAATTTTTTGTGTCAATGAAGGATGGAATGCTAGAACTGTTTGATCCTAATTTGAAGCTAGTATTGAGATCTCCACTCTCAAGAAATAGAACCTTTCAAGCCAACATTAAGGCAATAAAAGTACAGTTTTTAATTGCTACAGAGATCAACCAATTGAGTTGGCTTTGGCATACCAAGTTTAATCACTTAAATTTCAAAAGTCTGAATAAGTTAGTAGCTGATAATATGGTTATAGGTCTGCCAAAATTAAATGTACCAGAGAAGGAGGTGTGTCTCATTGGCAAGACTGATAAATTCCTTTAATTCACATTTGCCAATGAGAGCATCCAGTGTACTTGGTGTTGTGCATTATGATGTGTGTGGTCCTTTTGAGGTACCATCACTAGGTGGAAAAAATTACTTTACATCATTTATAGATGAGCACATCAGAATGATGTGGTTGTACTTGATCTAGGCAAAGGATGAGGTGCTCTCAATTTTCCATAAATTCAAGTTGATGGTAGAGAAGCAAAGTGGACAAGCTTTGAAGGTTCTGAGGATAGATGGAGGTGGAGAATACACTTCCAAGGCATTCAACACCTATTGTGAGCAACATGGAATAATTCATGAGGTAACAACACCGTATACACCACAACATAATGGCTTGGCAAAAAAAAGAAACAAAATTGTCCTTGACATGGCGAGGAGCATGCTAAAACAGAAGAAGCTACCTCACTCTTTCTAGGGAAAAGTTGTGAGCACAACTTATATGTTGAACAATTGTCCTACTAAGAGATTGAATGAGAAAGTCCCAAAAGAGATTTGGTTTGGAAGAAAGCCACTGGTCAGTCATCTATGGATTTTTGGATCTTTGTGCTACAAACATATTCTTGATGCAAAAAGGAGGAAACATGAAGACAAAAGTGAGCCAATGATACTGGTAGACTGTCATGTTACTAGTGCCTATAGACTCTACAATCCACACAAGCAGAATGTTGAGATTAGTATAGATGGACACTTCAATGAGGCAGAGGCATGAGATTGGAACACACAAAGTTGTGAAACCAGACTAGTGATATCAACAGTTGAAGAAGATTAAAATGAGGTTACCATTGTGAACGTAGAAACAAATGCAAGGCCAGAACCACCTCAAAATCAGAGGCCACAAAGTGATAGAAGAATGCCAATCAGATACTTTGATTTTGAGATAGGAAGTGATATTGAGGTAACAAAAGAAGGAGAATTGGTTCACTTTGTGTTACTAGCAGATGCAAAACCAATTAGTCATGAAGAAGCATTATTGGAATAGGTTTGGAAGAATGGAATGCTAGGAGAATTGAACACTATTGAAAGGAATAACACTTGGGAGCTAGTTGACTTACCAAATAAGAAGAGAGCAGTTGATGTGAAGTGGGTGTTTAAGCTGAAATTGAAACCCGCGACACTGTTGCAAAGCATTAGGCAAAACTTGTACCAAGAGTCTTCCTAAAAAGACCTGATATAGACTATTCAGAGGTCTATGCATTAGTAGCAAGGATCGAGATTGTTAGACTGGTAGTAGCAATGGCTAGCAACCACAATTGGCCATTGTTTCACATGGATTGAAATCTGCCTTTCTGACTGGTCCATTAGAGGAAATTGTTTTTGTGACTCAACCACCAGGCTTTGTGAAAGAAGGCATGAAAAACTAAGTTTACAGGCTTAAAAAGGCATTATACGACCTCAAGCAAGCTCCCAGGGCTTGGAATAGAAGGATTGACACATTCCTAATTCAAAGTGGATTCAGAAAATGTTCAGTTGAATATGCTGTATACGTGAAGAAAGAGACAAGTGTGATTCTAATATGCTTGTATGTAGATGATCTACTGATAATAGATTGCAATCCTACAAATACTCCAGCAGAGGTTAATATAAAATTGGAAATGGTACAGAAAGAAGATGTAGTGGATCCAACAATGTATAAGCAACTAGTTGGCTCCTTTAGGTACTTATGTAATAGTAGACCTGACCTCTCCTTTGCTATTGGTTTAATTAGTAGGTTCATGAGAAATCCAAATAAGTCTCATTTGATGGATGCCAAAATTTTGAGGTATGTGAAAGGAACATTGGAATATAGTGTTTTGTTTCCTTGGAAGACAAACCAAAAAATAGTGAGTTTGCTAGGATATTCTGATTTAGATTGGTGTGGAGGATAAAACAGGTAGGATAAGCACTATCGATTATTTGTTCAAGTTTCTAGGTGTTCTAGGAAAAAACCTGTGGTGGCCTTGTCTTCCTGTGAGGCTGAATATATAGCAGGCTCATATATTGCTTGCCAAGCTATTTGGCTAGATTTATTGCTAGATGAATTGAAATTTGAAGCAGAGAAACCTATTAAATTGCTAATTGATAACAAATCAGCCATCAAGTTAGCTAAAAATCCAGTCTCACATGGGAGAAGTAAGCACATTGAAGCCAGATTCCATTTCCTAAGGGGGTAGGTGAATAATCGAAAGCTCGAAGTGACATACTGCACAACATAAACTCAGTTGGTTGACATACTAACTAAGGCAATTAGGCCTGATGGATTTGTAAAACTTAGAAGGGAGTTAGGAGTTGTATCTTGTAATGATTTGGATTAATGGTGAGTGTTATAATTCAAATATACGTAGGATGTTGTTAGCAATTGGTTAGACTGTTAGAGGATAGTTAGTTTTTTTATTTCTATCGTAACTATTTTTGAGATAAAAAATACTATTTAAGAGGTGCATATATGTGTAAATGTTAGAGTGTGAAATGTACAAGTTTTCATTGAAATTTATCCTCTTATTCATATCTATGAGTGTGTGTGTGTGCAAAGGGTTTCCTCTCCAACAAAACATACTTGCACACTTCTCACACACTCTTTTGCAAATCTACTGGATAACATCATGTCCATCATAACTTTTTTTTTTCTTGAATGATGCTCTCCACCCCGGATACGTAAAGAAGACCAAATCGAGCTAAAAATTGGTGAATGTTGGCCTAGGAAACCAATAAATCTGGTGGAACTCGACATGAGAGAAGATATTGAAGAATGGAGGCCAGAGCCGGCCGATGAGCTCGAGGATATTCAAATAGGATCCCAACCATCGTAAATCACCAAGATAGGCAAAATAGCTTATCCAATCACCAAGGCCGAGTTAACGAAGTGTCTCAGAAACAATCAAGATAGCTTCACATGGAAAGCCTCTGAAATTCCGGGAATAAACCCAACCTTCTGCTGTCACAAGTTGTCGATGTATCCCGGCTTAAAACCAATGGCCCAGAAAAAGAGAAACCTTGGCCCAGAGCATAAGCAGGCATTAGAGAAGCACATCAAAGAATCGTTGGAGGCCGACTTCATACGAGAAATCCAGTACACCACATGGCTGTCGAATGTGGTAATGGTTAAGAAGTCCAACGGCAAATGGCGAGTATGTGTTGACTATACCGACCTGAATAAGGTATGTCCTAAAGATTCATATCCAATGTCGAGTATTGATCAGCTAGTAGATAATTCATCCGGCTTCAGATTATTATCATTTATGGATGCCTATTCCAGGTACAATCAAATTGCTATGTACCCGGGCGATCAAGAGAAAACGACATTTAGAGGAGGCGAAGCAAACTATTGTTATAACGTAATGCCTTTTGGTATGAAGAACGTTGGTGCCACTTATCAGCGGATGATGAATAAAGTCTTAGCCCAACAACTCGGCCGCAACATAGAAGTATATATAGACGACATGATAACCAAAACAAACGTGACCGGAAATCATATCCATGACCTGGAAGAGACATTCCACAGACTGAGGGAGCACAACATCTGTTTTAACTCGCTCAAATGTGCGTTCGGGGTAACGGCTGGAAAATTCCTAGGGTTCATGTTGACCCACAAGGGAATTGAGGCCAACCCAGACAAGTGCAAAGCCATGTTGAACATGCAGTTCCCGGCCAATAAAAAGGAAGTACAACAACTAACAGGAAGGATAGCCGTGCTGACGCATTTTCTTCCAAAATCAGTGGAAAAAGCACTTCCTTTCTTTAAACTTTTGAAAAAGGAAGCCAGTGTTGGATGGAACCCGGAATGCAAGGCGGCCTTCAAAGAAATCAAGACGTGTCTAGCCTCCCCTCCAGTGCTATCGAAGCCGGAGCCTGGTGAAACACTGATCTTATATTTATTAGTAGGCGAAGAGGTGGTCAGCGTCATACTAGTCAGAGAGATCAACAAATCTTAATCGCCAGTGTACTTTGTAAGCCGAGCTCTCAGAAACTCGGAGCTGCGATATCAAAAGTTGGAGAAAGTAGCATTTGCACTTCTCGTAACTGCCAAAAGACTCCACCCATACTTCCAAGGCCACACCATAGTGGTTCGAACCAATCAACCAATCCAGAAAAGCTTACATAAGCCGGATTTAGCTGGAAGAATGATGAGTTGGGCTATTCAGTTATCCGAGTTCAATATAAAATATGAAGCTCGACATGCAATCAAATCTCAAGCTTTGGCCGACTTTGTGGTGGAACTAACCCTGGCGATCGGAGGTGGCATGGAAGTCTGGAAATTATATATGGATGGCTCGTCCAACACAAAAGGAAGCGGAGCCGGAATCATAATCGAGAGCCCAGAAGGAATATCCATCGAACAGTCATTGCAGCTCAACTTCCCTACTTCAAACAACCAGGCTGAATACGAAGCGTTGATAGTCGGATTGATACAAACCAAAGAACAAGGAGCTCAAAAGGTAAATGTATTTATCGACTCCCAGCTCGTCATAGTGCAGATTGAAGGAAGATATCAAGCTAAAGGACCTTTACTGGTCAAATATCTGAGCAAAGTCAAAAAAATAATTGTCGAGTTCGATGAAGTTGTTGCCCATATTCCCAGAGAAGAAAATACCTTATAATAACTCAGTTTTCAAAAAAAAAAAAAAAAAAAAAAAAAAAAAAAGGG
>PYAF01003382.1:151440-165177 GCA_007407185.1 Glycine tomentella | reverse complement strand
GCTTTGCATACATATCATTCATATATATTTTAAGCATTGCATCATATAGAATCTAAGTAATTGATTTAGAACTTAAAAAGAAGCTAAGTCTTTTGGAAAAATAACCTAAGTCTGCTTTAATCGATTATTTACTTAAAAGAATCGATTATTTTGTTCATAAACTTTCTGGAAATATTTTCAAGAACACTTTAATCGATTAGCACATCGGATTAATCGATTACATGAATCTTAGCATACTTAGAAATTGGCCTTGTGACTAGTTTAATCGATTACCATGATGTCATAATCGATTACCTGCTTGTTTGAAAAATACAGTCACTCTGCCTTAATTGATTACCACTATTTGTAATCGATTATTTAACACATTTCATATTTTACACTCACACTGGTTTAATCGATTACCGTGTATTGTAATCGATTATTCTACACAAATAAGATTTATGCTTGCTCTGGCTTAATTGATTACCGTGAAATGTAATCGATTATTTTACATAAAGCAGGATTTTTGCTCAGTCTGGTTTAATCGATTACGTGTCGGGTTAATCGATTATTTGACCCGTTAACTGAAATCCTGAACATACCAAGGTCGTTTTAATCGATTACAGGAGCGTGGGGAGCGCTTTTAATCGATTAGTTCCGTACGTATTTTACTATAAATTGAATCATTGCCTCTTGTGATCTAGAACTGATATGAGATTGAATAAGGCTTAAACTTCTCGAATTCTGAGCATTGTTAGAGCTTTCTAAAGATTCACAAAGGCATTCTTCTGGGTTCATAGAGTTTTGCTTCCATTGATTCATTCATGGGTCACTAAGGTGTTAGTGAAGCAAGCTATTCTTTCACAAAGGCTAAGGAAAGTTGTTCTACATAATTGGTTTGCTTTCAACCTGAGATTTTCATTCATATGCATTTCATTCTTGGATCATCAGGTGAATTCTTTCCTTACTCTTTGTGGGTGTAAAATTTTTTTGTTGAAATTTTTGTATTTGTGGTTCTATTGTAAGTGATTTTTCTTTCAAGTGGAGATAGTGTTTCTCCAAGTGGAGATAGGGTTTCTCCAAGGACAGCTGAGTAGTGTTCTCAGTGTGGGTGTGGCTTCTAAGGATCTAATAGAGTTTTAGATCTCTGAACTTCATCTAGGGTTGATGAAGAGAAGCTTGTAATTACTTGTAAGAATAATATTTGCAATAGTGGAACTCTACTCTAGAGTTGAGTAGAAGAAACTAGATGTAGCCTCATAGGTTTTGAGGTGAACTAGTATAAATCTTGTGTTCTGATTTAAATTCTGCAGATTTGACTATACTTGTGTGAACTCTGTTTTGCATGTGTGTTCTTGTGGCATAACAAGTCTTGGATTAATTTTGTGATAAAGATTATTGTTTGATTTTGTGATAAAGATCCAAAGGGCAATAAAACTCTGATTTGAAACTCTGATTTTCATCAAAGAAATTTTAATTTACCAAGACTAACCAATTCACCCCCCCTCTTGGTTAAGTGTGAAGTGTTCCTTATTTTCCACAGCGAAGGGGCCAAGCACAAATGTTTCAAGAGCCCCATTTCGAAATCAGACAAAGGGAAACGAACACCTAGATGGGGTGACTACGTCTTTGCAGAAAAAGAAAAAACTACGTTCGCCCTTCCTGGCAGATGAGCAGATGGGCTTATGGGGGCCAGGAGGGCAAATAGAGAACCCCTCTTGATTCCCAATGGGGAGCACGACAATACTCCCCGGACCCAAAACGGAGGAGGTATTAAGTACCTCATAGGTGACCCAGGGAAATTTGGAAATTAAAGAAGGGGAGGGACAATTAGACTGAGACCCGGCCGACTGTGATTCTTCTACTATCTCCCCTAATGGGGTATCCATAATTACCTACGACAAAATAAAAAGGAATAGTCAGTAAAGAATACCTGGAGAAACGGTTGTAAGGCGAGAATCAAAATTTGATGAAGTGTTAGCTGACACCGGGGTAGCATTGCGCAAGGTCGACACCCCGGTCCCAGCATCCGAGTCAGGGATTTATACAGATACCCCGGTCTTGTTTGGCATGGGCTTGGGGACGGGAACCGGGTTATGCCGACACATGTCGAGGGTCTCGTCGGCTTGTTGGTCGAACCCAGAGCTCGCCAAGAACAAGAATTTGTCCAGACATTTCGAACAAAGTTCAAACCGGGTTTCGAACGAGGGTTCTAATGGACTTGGTCCTAAAGGAGAAGAAGATATGGTAATGGGTAAACTTGGAGGGGTAATCGAAGGAATTTCAGAATGACCCCTAGACCTAAAATCCGGACCTATAAGAACCTTTCACGATGACAAAAGTTTTGTTTGAGGCTTCTTTGAGGTTTTAGAACCACCAGAAGGGCCACGCAGTAACCTTTTTGACTTCTCCTCTTCTGGAAGAGGGAGACAAAAGAACCAGAATGCAGAACTAGGGGGGACGATTCTGCGTATATGCGATTCCTCTTAGGAGTAAACCCCATCTTAGGAGGCCAAAATGGGATTGAATGCTCAAGGCAAACAAAGGGGAGAAGCAAAAATAGATGAAGGAAGACGAAACCCAAGAACAGATTAAGAAAGGAGCAAATGTATGAAAGCCAGAACAAATCGAAGATGAAAAGGTGTGGGAGCCAGAATAAATCACAACCAAAGCAACTATAATGAAAAGTAGAAGCACGAAAGTCCTAAAATGCAAGCACAAAAGGGAATGAAAGGTACCTGGAATGGGAAAAATCCTGGGGAAATTCAAGAACCAAAGACGGAGAGCAAAAGCGAACGCCAAAAACAAAAGGAAGCAGAGGAGAGGAAAGCATGAAGCGAGTTGTAACACCCCAAAAATTTCCATAACTATAGTTCAATAAATATTTATGAAAGTCTTAAGTTAGGGAAGACTTGATTATGTGGGTGAAATATCAATTAGAGACATTACGGAAATGTTTGGGGAAAAATGACCATATTGCCCTTACCGTAAATTGTAAATGACAAAAATGCCGTTGAGGGTAAAAGGACGATAATGCCCTTGGATATTTTTGAGAATTACAAAAGTGCCCTTAGATATTTTAGAAAGATATTTTAAGGTGAAAACTTACATAAATGCCCTTGGATATTTTGGAAATGGTAAGAATACCCTTAGATATTTTGAATAGATATCCTATGATGGAAATGAGAATTATGCCCCTAGGATGAAGGATGAATTTACCATAATACCCTTCAGGCTAGAAATGATCAGATATTCTTAGGGATTTTGTGAGAACCTGATGAAATTACAAGAATACTCTTAGATAGCAGATTATTAAGATATTTTGTGACAAGGCACCTTAGAATAAAATTTCTATGAAATTTACAAAGTGACAACTTTGAAGTTTTAAAGAAAAATTGCATTTTTCCCCCTAAGCTTGCAAGTCCACGTGAATAAATGGAGTGGAAGAGGCAAGAAATTTCAAGATAAGCCACTTGTAAAGGGACCATGGGATGGAAACAAGTGCCAAGACACTTGTATGGTGTAGGATTAGCTTAAGAAGATTTTTTGAATTAAATCTTCTCTTGTCTCCTTTGGTAGAACACGTGGACAGCTATAGACATTATTTCAACAATCCCAACGGTCTAAAGTTAGATATGTGGGATAGTAGTGTACCTTTAAAATTTTAAAGAGATCCAACGTTTAACGAATTCAGAATTAGAATTTTACTAAAATGGGTTTTGGGATAAACTCAAGAATGAAAGGAAAACATAAAAATCTTCCTTGGCAAGCTATTCCACAAAAATACAAGAAGGAAATGAATATTTTTTTCCTAAGGTCTAGCCACTCCACGTGCAAAATCAAGAAGGGAGGAGAATTGTGGAGAATCTTCAAGAATGAGGCCACTTGTATGGATAAAATTCAATAGCCATTAAGACTTAGCCACTTGGAAAGCAAGGTCATAATGACCTAGGAGATTTTTGTAGTAAAAGCAATTTCTCCAATCCTATATAAAGGATGAAGTGGACCGAAAATTCAAGCTTTTCTAAGTGGAGTGCTCGTGCAAACCATTCCTCATATTCCTTTCATCTTTCATTTTCCAATCCTACATCCCTTTCACCTTCAAAGAATAAAAGTAAAACAAAAACCCTAGCATCTTGAAGCTCATGTGGAATCTAGGGGCTGTTAGGAAGAAGTTATCAAGCCTTTAAGAGGAGAAACAAGGTATGTATAGGGAGGTTTATGTTAAATATAGTTTAAGTGTTGCTTTTTTCAAAGAATTTCATCTATTTCTATGAAACAAAGATTGCACACCATGTATTTGATAAATTGTTTGAGTGTGTTTTATTCATGTGTTGCTAAGTGTTTCTATGAAAACACACCATGTGTTTGATGAATTGTTTCAAAGAAATGAAATATGTTTAAGTGTGCTTGGTGTGAATAAATATTTGGGATTCTTATGTTGTTGAGTGTTTTATGAATTTTTATGAACTTCATGAGTTCTTATGAATCTTTGAACATGTTTATCCTATTGAACTCTATACTAGATTCATGTTGAAAGTTTAAGCATATGAGATATAAATTAAAGATTAATATTGAAAATTGAATATGAGATAAAAAGAGAATCATTCATGCATGTTTCATATGCATATGCCTGGCGGGGGGCTAGTCCGTGTTATTCACCTCAAGAGGAGGTGTGTCATATAGCTTAACTGAGTCCATGCATTCAGATAAGAGGAGTCTGAGCTTGGGGGTAGTGACAATGAGGACCATACCACCATGATGATCACATGGATGGAGGTGACCTTCCTATTGCAACACTGACTGAATGGATAAGTTCTGTACCACAGAGAGAGTGGGACTATCTTGACTATGGTACCAATTGATGAGAATTTGAGAGAATCATGCATCATATAAAAAAGATGAGCATGCATCACATAATGAGATGTTGTATGATTATCTGTATGTTGTATATATATTGTGACTTAAACTGCGTTTATCATAAACTTACCCTATATTTTGTGTCTGTGGTTGACACCTGCGATGACCTCAATTTATTTGGGTGAGCAGAGGAACAGTAAAAGAATAACAAGCAGATGGATTTTGTGGAAGATGTTGGAAAGCTATTTTGAGGCAAATATGTTGTAATAATTATGATATTTGTTTTGGTGATATGTATTATGTAATAGAACTAAGAAACAATCTATATTTTATTATTTTGGACTGTATTTTATTATTATAAATAAACCGTGGTGAGGAAGAACTCGTTTATGATATGGATGATTAGTAAAATTTGAAGCAAGAAGAAAAGAATTTTCCGTGAAATTTATAATTAAGATAATTCTAAAGCAAGTGGAAAAGAAATTTCATTTAAAATCAATAAAATACAAGATAGTAAACGAGGTGTTACAGGAGTTACCAAGAGCAAATGAGGGAAAAAGAGAAAAAAGAGACCTATAAAACCAAAAAGAAAGATAATTGCCAAAATACGAAATGCCTGGAGTAGGTAATTGACGGATGTGACCAGTCACGAAGGGGTAAAAGCGTCCAATTTACAAGAAAGTGGGGGCAAAATGGAGAGCAATTCAAAACGCTCATGATTAAAGCATGCAAAGAAACGAAAAGCATTAAATGATCGAGAGATGTGTTGCTTCCAATGCTTAAACAATAATGGAAACGTTTCGTTTTCCAAAGAGGTTAGGAGTCGAAAAGTAGGCCAGCTATGTCAGGAAAGGCACAGCGGGAGAACTCGACAACAGCTATACCACAGTACCAACATAAAAGCGAGTTCGGGTCTAGAAGGAAACGCTCATGAGTAATTTATCTCGAAGCACCCCAGCCAGTCAGATATCCCGAGAGGGAGCCATTAACAATTATATGGGGCATGTAGAGAGCCTATCAAATAATACATCCTGACCGTTCAGAATGCTTGACAAACGGGCTGGGGGCATCTGTTACGGATATTTAGGTTGAGCCAAATCAGGAGAGGCCCAATGAGAGGTTGAACTACACCAGCACAAAGAACATGGCCATAACCGTCCCAAGTAGTGAATGTAGGAGAACCAACTTTCCAAGAATCTCAGACAAGATGGTGGGGACATCTCCCCCAACTAACTCCCAGGTCTGTGGTTATAAATACGAGCACTTCCAGGGAACAAGGTACACACAATTTACTCTCTATTTTCCATTTACAATGTGCACACACCTCACCCCATTGGTGTTGTTTATACAAGCATAGTGATCTTCTTCCCTGAGGTATTCAATCTTCATAAATACCTTCAGAGAGAGAGTTTGATCATATATCAATTACCCAGCTATCTTTGCGGGACATCTCTGTTCATCACGAACGGAACACTTAGTTATTTTATCTAACATTAGTAAAATTAGTATCTAATCTAATATTCATCTTTCCTTATTTATCTTAAATATAAAAAATAAAATAAACATAAGGTGAAACTAACTATTTAAAAAATACAAGATAAAACAAATATCTTATCTTATTGTTATCTAAACATAATGTTTTCTATTCATGTCAAATATTTTTCAATTGGGATGTTAGATCGTGCCTCTCATATTCTCATTTTCTCTTCTAGTCTTGTACGATCATTTCTCATTGTTGTCCTCCATTTCCTTTCCTAATAAGTTTTTGCACTGTTGGGAGGAATACACCTTCTCTACCAACGAACAGGGAGTCACAACAGACTCAACCCTTAAACAATCAATTCAGAGTAATGTAGAAACGTGAATGATCCAATAAACGCGAGAAAGAACAGGAGAGAAAAACACACTATCAAAATAGTTTTACGTGGGAGAAAACCTTCTTCAACATGAAGAGGAAAAACCCACGGGACCTAGTCCAGAATCAATCCACTATTATCAATAATGGTTACAATCACTCTCAACAGCTTTTCGCTGGAGACACTCAACCTCACCAACAATGGTGAAACTTCTCTCTACAAGGGTTGCTCACTCAACCTCTCAGAGACTCTCTGCCACTTGCAGCCAACGAGAACTCTTCCCTTTCTAGAATTTCTCTCAGTCTCACACACAGTTTGCTGCCTCCATCTATAAATGTCGTATTTATAGAGAGGAAATAGGTTTAAGGATTTCAACACCCTAAACTGGAATAGGCCGAGGTTAGCCCCTCGGGAATGGGGCCCAAGTCAACAAATCCCTTTTCAACACGTTGGGATTTGGGCCAAGCATTAAAATGGAAATATCTAACAAATCTCCCCCTTCTGTTTTCAATGCAACACAACAGAACCCCGAAATCCTTTCTGGTCTTCCATTTAAAGTCGGGGTCTTCACTTCACAACCCGACCTTCCTTTTCGGCTTCAATGAACCGAAATCATCAGTCCGACTCCTTCAGAGCAATCTTCAAATTTCCTTGCTGGTACTGGCTTCGTCACCATGTCAGACCAATTCTAACTGGTGTACACTTTGCCAAGTGTGAGCTTTCCATCCTCCACCGCATCCCGGATCCAGTGATACCTCACATCAATGTGCTTGGTTTGGGAGTGATACGTCAAATTCCTTGCAAGATGAATTACGCTTTGATTGTCACACTTCAGCTCATACTTGTCTTGATAATGGCCGAGTTCTTGGAGAAACTTCTTCATCCACAACAGCTCTTTGCACGCTTCCGTCATGGCAATATACTCGACTTCAATCGCCGAAAGTGCCACACACTTCTGCAATCTTGATTGCCATGAGATTGCCCCTCCAGCAAATGTCATCAAATATCTCGTCATCGACTTTCTCGAGTCAGAATCTCCCCCTAAATTAGCATTTGAGTAGCCTTGCAACGTGGCTTCACCATCTCCAAAACGAAGACACAAATTGGTTGTGCCCCGGAGGTACCTGAAGATCCACTTCACTGCTTCCTAGTGCTCTCTATCGGGATTCGAAAGATACCGACTCACCATTCAAACTGCATATGCCAGGTCGGGTCTAGTGCAAACCATTGCATACATCAAAATTCTGACTGCAGATTGGTACAAGATCTTCTCCATCTCATCTCTGTCTTCATTTGTTCTCAGACATTGCCTCTCATTCAGCTTCAAATGTCCGGCCAAAGGGGTGCTCACTGTTCCGGCTTTGTCCATGTTGAATTTCTTCAAGATCTTCTCAACATATTTCTCTTGACTTAGCCATAGTAGCTTCTTCTTTCTATCCCAGATAATATTAATTTCAAGAATCTGCTTTATTGGACCAAGGTCCTTCATCGCGAAGGACGAGTTCAACGCCTTCTTCAAGGCGGCAAACTTCATCTTATCTTGCCCTACTATAAGCATATCATCAACATATAGTAGCAAGATCAGAAAATCTCCCGTCTCATACCTCTTCACAAATACACAGTGGTCGGCATCCGTCGTCATGAATCTATGTTCTATCATGAAGGAATCAAACTTCCTGTACCACTATCGAGGTGCTTGCTTCAAGTCATACAGACTCTTCTTCAGTCGGCATACCATGCCTTCACATCCCGGATGATGGAGGATCAATGCAAGCTAAAGAGTTAGGACTCAAGCACTTCAAGATCATATTCAATCTAACTTGTATCTCTTGGAAAAAGCAAGAAGAAGCCCACAAAAGTAGTGGAAACACAAAAAAAGTGTTGTCTGTTTTAACAGATTAAAAGCATCATGTAACAGATTAAAAGCATCTTTTGATACATGTAATCGATTAAATCAGTCTGAAAAATGCAAATAGCTCTATTTTAATCAATTACATGTCGAATTAATCGATTATTTTGGCCATATATCAGTTTCCAGGATGGATAAGAGCAAAATAATCGATTACCAAACCAAGTAATCGATTATTTAGGTTAAATAATCGATTACATGGTTGAAATAATCGATTAAACCAGTTTTTAAGCTTTTCTGCACATGTTTGGGAAGCCAAGGGTCACTTATGGAAAGCTTGCACTTCAAGCTTCATTTAGGCTTCATTTCAATTTGTATTTTCTTACATTTCAGTGACATTTAGCTTGTAATTTCGTGGCCTATATAAATTGACAAAACTGAATGTAACTAACTTTTGGTTCATTAATACAATTTATGAAAATTGTTGTGAGAGTTTCTCTCTGTTCTTGTTCAAGAACTTCTGAGTCTTATCAATGGCTTCCAAATGCTATTGTGGTGATTCTTCCTAGGCTTATTGGAAATCCTTTTCCATGGTGCCATTCATTATCTTTACCTTCATCCCTATAATGATGGAGGATCAATGCAAGCTAAAGAGTTAGGACTCAAGCACTTCAAGATCATATTCAATCTAACTTGTATCTCTTGGAAAAAGTAAGAAGAAGCCCACAAAAGTAATAGGAATACAAAAAGAGTCTTGTCTGTTTTAACAGATTAAAAGCATCCTGTAACAGATTAAAAACATCTTTTGATACCTATAATCGATTAAAAGCATCATGTAATCAATTAATTCGACATGTAATCGATTAAAACAGAGTTATTTGCGTTTTTTAGACTGATTTAATCGATTACATGATGCTTTTAATCGATTACAAGTATCAAAAGATGCTTTTAATCTGTTACAGGATGCTTTTAATATATTAAAACAGACAACACTCTTTTTGTGTTTCCACTACTTTTGTGGGCTTCTTCTTGCTTTTTCCAAGAGATACAAGTTAGATTGAATGTGATCTTGAAGTGCTTGAGTCCTAACTCTTTAGCTTGCATTGATCCCCCATCACCAGAGCTTTAAACACTTCTAATTGCTCCATTAAAATCTCTTCCTCCAACTCATCGTGAATAAATGTCGTTTTCACATTCATCTGTTCTACCTCCACGTTCATTGTAGCTGCCATGGCTAACACAGGAGAGAAAATCTCATCAAAATCAATCCTTCTTCTGATTGCAGCCTTTCACTACAATTTGAGCTTTGTATCTCGGCTTCTTGCCGTTCTCCTCCTGTTTGATTTTATACACCCACTTGTTCTTTAGAGCTCGTCTTCCTTTGGGTAGCTCGATCAGCTCATAGGTCTGATTCTCATGCAAGGATCTCATCTCATCCTGCATGACCTTCTCCCATTCATCACTCTTTGGGCTCTCAATTGCCTCATCATAACTCTGAGGTTCACCATCTTCAGCAATTATGGTATATTCATCAAGAGCATCCTTGTAGAAGGTCTTTTTTATCTAGTGGGGTATCTCGACTGTTCTTCTTCAACTTCTTTAGAACCCGGTTCTTCATCTTCAACCCGGATCCCGATATCATTGGTCTGTTGTTGGTCATCATCTTCAACATCGCCTCCAACGATTTCTCCACTAGTTTCTCCCCCTGCTTCAGCATGCACACAAGGGATGGGTTCTTCACTTCGGACAGTAATCCGGACTTGGGATTTTGAGATGTCATGAATGGTCTCATCCTCATGAAACACTGCATCTCGACTTCTCACAATCTTCTTATTGATTGGATCCCACAATCTGAAACAAATTTCTAGAAAGGAAGGTCAAAAATATTAAAATACAACCAAACAAATTTTTAAATATACCCTGAAATAATATTGTCTTGTTATAATATAACATTATTCCTGAAGATGTAGCATATACCTTGAAATAAATGCAAAAAGTTTCAAAATTATCCGGACAAGGTTTAGTTTTTGTTTAACTTTTCTTTTATTTATTTACTTTTTCTTTAATAATAATATTTCTTTCATTCTAAACATTTATTTTGTTATCATTTTTAATTTGATTTGTCTTTTTTTAAATCTTTTTTGTCCTTGAATCAAATCAGAGATCACATGTTTATTTATTTATTATTATGTAAGGTAAGATTTAATTTTATTAGTAAACTTTATAATGGAATGATCAATTTATAATAAAATTGATATATTAATTTGTTATTTGATATTCATTCTTATATTAGTTTTTTTATTTACTTTAGATTGACAAATGTTAATTAATACATTAAAAATATTAATTAATAAAAACTAATTCTATCAATTTTTATTACTAGAGTAAAAATCAATTTGAATTTTAGTGTATAATATATAATTAGATTTTATAATGGATTATAGAAGTAATTAAAATAATCAATTTCAGAGGTAATCTATCAATTTTTATTACAGGACATAAAAGTTAATAGATATTTTGGTGCGTTACAATGTCAAAAATCACTAACCATCATGGTTTAAAATTACATATATAAAAAATATCATTAAAATTATATATATATATATATATATATATATATATTATAAATTTACATCCTAATAATTCCCCCTTGTACAACTCATATCTAATAAGAGAATAAAGACTAGTCAAATTAATTGTAGACTTCAAGTCTAGCCAGCTAACTAAGTTGGACTCAAACTTCACAAAATTGACACGACTATAAAAAAACAAGCACTCCAGAATGAACAAAATGTGAACACGACTCTATAATAATAAAATGAATGTTAAAATAATGTTTATATAATTTGTTTTTTCATTTTCACTTGTTTTTACAGAAGTTTCTTCATTTTTATTGCCATGGGGACGGGTGGGCAAGTTTTATTCCGTGGGAACATGAGTAGTTATGTTTTCAACTCTTCTTATAACTTCATTTTCGATTTCAATTATTTTAAAATTTTAAAATATTTCTGCAAATATTAAAGTACAACCTAACAAATTTGTAAATATGCCCAGGCATACTATTGTCTTGTTATAATATAACATTATTCCTGAAGATGTAATTCTTCCTGTATTAGCATATACCATGAAACAAATGCAAAACATGATGCAAAAAGCTTCAAAATTATTCGGACAAGGTTTAGTTTTTGTTTATTTTTTCTTTTATTTATTACTTTTTCTTTAATAGTAATATTTCTTTCATTCTGAACATTTATTTTTTTTATCATTTTTAATTAATGTCTTTTTTTTAATCTTTTTTTTTGTCCTGAATCAAATCAGAGATCACAATTTTTTTTATCCACGGTAAGATTTTCTTTTCTTCTATTTTATCTGTAAACTTTACAATGGAATGATCAACTTAGAATAAAATTGATAATTTAATTTTATTTGATATTTATTCTTATATTAGTTTTTTATTTACTTTAGATTGACAAATGTTAATTAATACATTAAAATATTAATTAATGAAAACTGATTCTATCAATTTTTATTACTAGACATAAAAGTCAATTTGAATTTTAGTGTACAATACATAATTAGATTTTGTAATGGATTATAAAATGTAATGAAAATAATCAATTTTTATTCGATAGGAATTTTGCTATGTAATATTTACGTTTAATAACATAAGTATAATTAATTTTTATAATCAATTTCAAACGTAATCTATCAGTTTTTATTACGGGACATAAAAGTTAATAGAAATTTTGGTGCGTTACAATGTCAAAAATCACTAACCATCATTGTTTAAAATTACATATATAAAAAAATATCATTAAAATTATATATACACACATAATAAATTTACATCCACATAATTCACCCTCTTACAAGTCATATCTAGTAAGAGATTAAAGACTAGTCAAATTGTGTAGACTTATATTTAGCTACGTACCTAAGTTGGACTCGGCCGGACTTCACAAAATTGACACAAGACTATTCAATACACAAGCACTCCGTAATGAACAAAATGTAATCACGACTCTCTAATAATAAAATGAATGTTAAAATAAGGTTTATATAATTTATTTTTTCATTTTCACTTATTTTTACAGAAGTTTTGTCATTTTCACTTAATAACATATTTCCATCAATTTATGATATGCAGTAAAAAAAATAATTTATGATACCGTTTTTAAAATATATTTGTATAGTTTTTTTTTTTCTAACTTCTTAACACACATAAGAATTAAATGTGCATTAATTATGAATAAATCATAAAGTATGGTTTATTACGAATTCTTACCGTAAATAATAAAAACATTAATATAATGCATATTTGGTCGAGCTTATTAGAGATTAGGGTTATTTGTATAGCGTCAAATAGTGTATAAAAATATATTAAAAAACATTAAAGCACTAAGAGTATGTTATAAAAAGTTTAAGAGAAATATTAGTGGTACTGTTTTAGACACTCTTAATTTTAGTAGGTTTCACTTGTTATTTAATATAAATCAGGAGAAAATTATTAAATAAGAAATAAAACCTATAAAAAATAGTGATTTTTAATAAATTTTAATCGATCATAAAAAAATATTTATATAAGAGTATCAGAGAGACCAATACCGTATTTCTCAAAAATTAAAGCACGTATGCAAGTTTTTTATTTTTCTTACTGGAGCACGTATATATGGAAGTGATAGTCAAAGACATACTTGCTTTGATGTCTCCAAAATATTTCACCTACCATCTGTGTTACAGTCAAGCACACCACATGGTTTAAAAATAAAAATTGTACTCTCGAGACAGTTCAGCTGCAAACGTAGACTTTCAACAAAGAATAAAAAGTAATTACTAAACAGTATAATTTAAATAAACTTTAGTATTTTAAAATATTTATAGTTTTACCCTTAAATTTTAATTTTAATTTCATACGTTTTTTTATTTTATAAAAATAGTCTGTTAAGTTTTCTGAATTCTTCCTTGTAACACCATATTTATAAAAAAAATTGAATTATTTATTGAATAATTTTTCACATATACTGAAACTATTAAATTCTTTTCAAATATTAAAATTGTATTTTCTAAAAATATTATTGAATAATAGTATCAAATATGTTAAATAGTTTTTTAAAGTTTATTGAAAAATAATGTACACAATAAAATATTAGTAAACCATCTTTGAAATTTATTTTTATGAATTGAAATAATTTT
>PYAF01003382.1:134025-148571 GCA_007407185.1 Glycine tomentella | reverse complement strand
ATATTTTATTATATATAACATCATTTAAATAAATTGAAGAATTATTAAAAAGTGCTATGTTATTTTTCAAAAAAATTTCTAGAAGGTTAAAAAATTTACTTAAACATAATTCAATAATGCCAATGCATATTTTAGATAATTTAATAAACCCTCCAATAAATGTTTAATAAATATACTTTTGTACGTATGCATTAAAAAATATAACCACAAATTATTTTTAAAAAATATATAAAATATAAAAATTTAGAGAATAAAAGTAACATATCCAAATTTTATTGATCTATATTATTTTATCAATTCAGAAACATTATTTTATTTTATGCAATGAATATATTAAAAAATTAATTTTCTTAAAGGATAAAATTATAAATAATCTAAAATACTAATGTTTTCCTTAAGTATATTATTTATTTATTGTAATGAAAGTTAAATACATGGAATACCATTTTCCCCCTGTCTTCATCAATTATTTAGACATCTAGCAATCCTTCTCATAAAAAAGAAAGAAGGATTTCAGATTATTCAATATTTGATCAAATCATATCTATAGATCATTTTCTGCGATATAACCAAGAAATTATTTTTTTATTAAAAGGTAAGTAATTCAATTATATATATATAATATAATAATGTATAACATAGTAGATAAAGACTTTTAAACAGACGAAAGAGGTGCGAAAATTCATCCATTTTTGTATCATAAGCTTCAAAGTGTCATATTCTAGGAGAATGTATTGACGTTGAATTGTCTTATTTTTGAAATTTAAAAAATAAAGACAAAAAAGGTGGCGGCCGTCACGGGTAGAAATTAAATAGTACTAGTTAGATACAAGGGCAGGTTTCACTAGTGCAGTTCTTATTTAAACCGCTGAGGATCTGAATCCAGCAACTCACAATCTAATTCATTACCTACCTAGCTAGCTAGCTGAAATGGAATTAGCTATAGATTTCCTAAACGCCACAACAATTGGAGTTGTTTCTCTAATCTTCCTCTTGTGTTTGTTTTTGTATGGTCCCTTTAAAAATGTTAACGGTAGCAGCAAAGAGGCTCCAACAGTTGCTGGTGCATGGCCAATATTTGGCCACCTCCCATTGTTGATTGGCTCAAAGTCACCTCATAAAGCATTGGGTGCTTTGGCTGAGAAGTATGGACCCTTATTCACCATCAAGCTCGGCGCGAAGAAGGCTTTGGTAGTTAATGACTGGGAAATGGCCAGGGAATGCTTCACAACGAACGACGTTGCAGTTTCCGCTCGCCCCCAGCTTCTCGTCGCTGAGCTCATGTGCTACAACAATGCCATGTTGCTCGTGGCGCCCTACGGTCCCTATTGGCGCGAACTAAGGAAGATAATTGTGATGGAGATCCTCTCCGCTAGCCGAGTAGAGCAACTGCAGGATGTTCGTGTGTCCGAAGTTCAAAATTCGATCGTAGAACTCTACGACGTTTGGCGTAGCCAAAAGAACAAGTCTGACTATGCATCCGTGGAGTTGAAGCAATGGTTTGCTCAGCCCATATTCAACATGGTTCTACGAATGGTCGTCGGGAAGCGGTTTCTGAGCGCTACCGCCACCGACGAGAAGGCAGAGAAGTGTGTAAAGGCTGTGGATGAGTTCATGCGTCTGGCGGGCGTGTTCACTGTCGGAGACGCTATTCCTTATTTGAGATGGTTTGATTTTGGTGGCTATGAGAAGGCCATGAAAGAAACTGCCAAGGAATTGGATGTGATGATAAGTGAGTGGTTAGAGGAGCATCGACAAAAGAGGGCTTTGGGTGAGGGCCTTGATGGGCCTCAAGATTTCATGAACGTTATGCTTTCCTCGCTTGATGGAAAAACTATCGATGGAATCGATGCAGATACCCTTATCAAATCTACTGTATTGGTATGTATACCGGGCTTTATACTCTTCATCTATCTACTTGTTACCATTCTTAGTAATTGGCACCATTGGCTTAATTTTGGTCTTAACAGGTTCTTCCATATAGGAATGCTAACTAATAACTTTTTAATACATTAAAAACTCAAGATATGGAGTCAGACCCAAAAAAAGTTGTGATTATTAATAGATCATGCATGTAGTGTTCAAAAACGGAAATTTATTGAAATAAAAAAAAATCTGATTCTTAATAAATTTCCTTTTTGCCATTGATGTCCTCCTAAAGTTAAAGATTCAAGCCAATATTTTGTTAGAGGTGTTTCAAATAAATTAAATCATTTTAAACTGTAAAATCAATCCAAAAAGTTGAAAACTGATTAGACCAGAAATAATTTAAAAAGATTGCATTTTTTTATATATTTTGATTTGGTTTAGTTTTTATTGTTAAAATTGGATCAAATTTGCAATTTTTAAATTTACTGTAAGAGGATGTTTGTTTTATGGAACCTTATCAGATTTTCAAGAATGTGAAAATGAAAATATAATATT
Source organism: Glycine tomentella (assembly GCA_007407185.1). Taxonomy (NCBI): domain Eukaryota; kingdom Viridiplantae; phylum Streptophyta; class Magnoliopsida; order Fabales; family Fabaceae; genus Glycine; species Glycine tomentella. Next base: position 146,147 of record PYAF01003382.1, on the reverse strand, counting down.
TTAGTGTTTGTCACAACTTTTGGAAAAAATTACTCGACATTATTAATTCTTAGAAATAATATAATTTCTTTTTTACTGTGTTTTTCAACATTTCTATTTCCATAAGGAGGGTGAAAAGGTGACATTTCAGATGAATGTGAGAATTTATTGTCTAATACACATGAAATTTCTTTTTATTTTTTATTTAAATTATTTAAAAATTTAAAAATTATTCCCAGAAATATCAAAATGTAACAAAACAATTGTTTTGTTAAAACAAATCCAGAAATGATATGCCCATGTAATATTTGTGAGATAACATTCCTAAAATGTAAAAAGATTTTCTGAAACATTTAACCAATCAATAGCACGTCTTGTGCCAGGATTGGTAATTTACCACTTCAATAAAATATATTTACCTTTCAGAAAACAAGAAAAAAAAATAATCTTAAATGCAACGATGCAAATATCATATCTTAGATTCAAAAGCCCACTAATTATACATTCTTTTGGATTACGTATTTGATTTGCAGACAATAATTCAAGCAGGAACTGAAGCAAGCATTACTACTATTATTTGGGCAATGTGTTTGATATTGAAAAATCCTCTTATACTAGAAAAAATAAAAGCAGAACTAGACATCCAAGTTGGAAAAGACAGATGCATACGTGAGTCTGATATAAGTAACTTGGTATATCTTCAAGCTGTAGTCAAAGAAACTTTTAGATTGTACGCTCCAGGTCCTCTCTCATCACCTCGTGAATTCGCAGAGGATTGCACTTTAGGTGGCTACCATGTCAAAAAGGGAACTCGTCTAATTACAAATATTTGGAAGATTCACACGGATCCTAATGTTTGGCCAGATCCATTTGAGTTTAAACCAGAAAGGTTTCTTACCACTCATAAAGATATTGACGTTAAGGGTCATCATTTTCAGCTATTACCATTTGGAAGTGGTAGAAGGGTTTGCCCTGGAATATCCTTTGGCCTTCAAACTGTTCATTTGACACTTGCTAGTTTCTTGCATTCCTTTGAAATCTTACATCCGTCAACTGAACATCTTGATATGACTGAAGCCTTTGGAGTAACCAACACTAAAGCCACTCCACTTGAGGTTCTTATTAAACCACGTTTATCTCCAAGTTGTTACAAAAGTATGTGATATTTAATTATATGATAGTTGTGTGAACTTGTTTCATGTATGGTTGATTGTTAAACTATATGTAATATGTTTTGGTTTAATAAGGTTTGCCTAGCAAACTATTTGGAAACTATGTATTTTGTTGCTTTCTTTTTAATAATCATGATGAAGGAAGAGATGTATTCGAAGAATTTTGTTATGGATTATTTGGTCATTATACTTTAAACTAGTACCCAAATTCTTCTATGATAAATTTTCAATTCCTAAAAAATTTAAGAATGATCATTTTAGTTCTTAGATGATACTAAAGATTATCATTTTATTTGAAAAGGTTACTACAACAAATTAATTAAGCATTTATTGGTCAATCATAAGCCTATACATTACATGGCAAAAGTTGATGTTAAACAACAATTCAATATTGACTATATGTTGACATCAACATCAACGCTTAAAGACTAAAATTATGCTAACATTTGTCTCGACTATGTTTAGGTCAACACTAAACCTATCATTGACCTGTAAGCAATAATCTATAATTTCATGTTTAATAACAATTATATCAAAAACATGAAAATGATCTTGAGAATTCATGAGTTTCACATAAATATACATTTGTCCATAATTGCAGAAGATATTTAATGGTAAAATATTTTCTCATAGTATTGACTCTTTCAATTCTTATATTTTCTTTGATAGGAATGAGATACAATTCTCATGGGCAAACAATGAATGTATTCATTTTTCTAAGAAAACTGAATCATTACGTTTAATACAACTGCACCTATCAACAATTATATTTTTAATACGTTTAAGATAATTGTTTTATCAACAAATATCTTTTTAATATATTTAAGATAATTGTTTTATCAACAATTATCCTTTTAATAACTTCCCTTTATAACCAATTATCCTTATGCCCTTTATTCATTAAATCAAATAAAATTTATTTAAATGAGGCACAATGATAAATCTTACATTCTTCCACTTGGCTCATGTCATAAATTTCATTTCATGATTTAATGAAAATAATTATAATGCGCATTCATAGGGCTAAAGTTTTTATACATTGGTCTCATCATAAATCATGATCAGAAATAAAACCAATAAGAGTCATGACGGTTATATGTTATCAAATCGGCATAGTTCATTTCATGTACCACTATATTAGCTCTTCTTCCTAATATGATACTTTAATGGAAGTTTACATCATAATGTCCCACAATAATACTATTATGTCTTCATTAGGGACAAATCCTGTTTTTCAAAATAATCATTCATACATACATTATACATAAATTTGAAAACAGGATAATTTTAAGAAACTTAAACATCATTGAATTCAGAATGTCAATAGTCAATAATTTCAATAATGATCAACATTCATTAGCTGACATAATGCCCATACTACTGACCTGACCAATAAATGTCTTGGACGGTAATCCCTTCATCAAGGGATCAACTATCATAAGATCAATGCTAACATGCTCTATAGACACTCTATGTTTCCGAACCTCTTCTTTAACAACAAAGTATTTCAATTCCATATACTTAGTGATAAGCTGATAATATATAGTAATTTTAGGTTAATTTTATTAGTAAATAAGTAGAAAATGTCAAATAAATGATAGATTTTAAAGTTAAATTTCATTACTTTTTGTTTCTTGTTAATAATTGTTGTTATTTTGTTATTTAGGAGCAATAAAAGGAAAAAAAATAAGCAAGAAAAGAAGCAATTGGAATATGCAGTCCACGCCACTCGCGACAAAACTGGCACCAATCATGCCACAAACTCTGGAAGGTCACGCTGATCGCGCTAGGACCGCGCTACCCGCGCCAATCACTCTGGACCTTCGCGCGAGTCGCGCCAAAACCGCGCTGGTCGCGCCACAAACACTAGACATTCACGTGATCCGCGTGAGAATGGCGCCATCCATGCGGAAGTTACGGAAATTTCAAATTAAAGATTAATGATAAGATAAGATTAATGGGCTTTTAGGGTTAGTAAACCTAGCTATAAATAAGGAAGCCACATAACGTTTTAGGCATGCAGAGACACACAGAAACACATATACTATTCCCCTTTGTATTGTATCTCATCTTCTTCCTCATCTTTGTATTGAGCTAGACGTAATTATGTCTAGCTAATTCTTCCTTGATTGTGGTAAAGGCCAAAAGCCAATGTGAACTCTTGTGTGATTGGATTGATATTAATGAATATTATTATAATTGTTTCTCTTTATCTTGTTCTTCAAATTTAAATTCCATTGATAGAATTGATCACTCTATTTTAGTTTCTGAAAGCGATAAAATGACAGTTTGACATTACCTAGGGATAGGGATGAAGGATTGCAAAGTTTTTATATGCCAGCTTAAAGCTTAATCCGAAAGGGGGTTACTAAGGGATTAGAATTCTTAATTATGATTAAAGGGTTAAAATGACCGAGGAATTTGGGTTTAACCAATTAATTAAGGTGTATCTTTGAGCAGTTATAGTAAGTGAAATTAATTATCAATTCAATTAAACAAGTAGGGATCAGAGGTGATTGTGCTTTCACCACAATTATTCTTTCATATTGCATCATCTTTATTGTTAATTGCAATTTAATTTTGTTTTATTAATTCATTCAAAATTACAACACAAACCAAAAATCAACTTTATTTCTATTTTTATTTCTTCCAATTTTAAGATAATAATTACAATTATATTAGTGCCTTAATCCTTGTGGAGACGATACTCTACTTATCAAATTATTACTTGAACGATCGGTACACTTGCCGTGAGTTACGCATCAGTTTTTGACGCAACAAGTTTTTTGGCGCCGTTGCCGGGGATTAAGTACGCCAATTTAATTGTAATTTTATTCTTTAAAATTGGAATTTGTGTTTACTAATCTGTTTCTTTAGTTTATGCGAGGATTAGTGGAACCTAAAACTTTACAGTTTGATCCAGAAATAGAGAAGAATGCAAAAAGAAACAGGAAGCTAATTAAGCAAAAACAGAGAGTAGAAAACTCTAATTCAGAACCTGCAGTTGAATTAGAGATGGATGAAGGAAACAATAACCAGCCAAGACCGGGAAATGAATTGATGGAGGACATCCTTGCTCCATTATTCACCAGACCGAATTCTAGTATCGTCAGACCACTTATACAGGCGAACAATTTCGATATTCATCCATCATTAATTACTTTGGTGGAGAGAAGCCAGTTCAGTGGTGAAGATGATGAAGACCCCCATGATTTCGTGGACAGATTCTTGCGAATTTGTGACACCATAAGACATCAAGGGGTGAGTGATGATGCTATTAGACTGCGACTATTTCCTTTTGCTGTTAAAGGAAAGACTCTCAGATGGTTACACAGACAAATCCCTAATAGCATCACCACTTAGGATGAACTGGCTGCAAAATTCTTTGCTCAATACTTCTCTATGGAAAAGTACAATAAATTAGTTAATGAAATCACTAATTTCACTCAATATCCTAGAGAAACATTGTGTGCAGCCTGGAACAGATTTCAGGAGTTGATTAGAAAATGTCCTCAATATGATATGCCCGTTGGGAAGGTGAGAATTTTCTTCAATGGGATGACTCCTAAATCAAGGATGATAGTTAATGTTGCAGCAGGAGACTTAATCAAATCTAAAACAGCAACTCAAACTTACGAGTTGATTGACTCCTTAGCAACAAATGAGAACGAGAGCATTGCAATTCAGCCCAAACGTGAGATTATTCAATTGGGGAGTAGCGATGCTATGTTAGCAGAATAGAAGCTCTTGTCACAACAACTTGCCAAGCTGAATGAGAGAATTGACAAGCTTTAAATTTCTGCAGTACAATCCGCACCAAATAGAGCTCCAGTATTCAGTTGTGAATATTGTCAAGAGGACCATCAGACTAATGAATGTCTCACATTGATAGGAGCAGACCCAAATCAAGTGAATGATGTATGGTACGACCAGAGACCCCAGCAGAACTTCCAACGAAATCAGAATTTTGCTATGGGTAACAACTTTCAGAGGAAATATCAAGGAGGAGGGTTGAATTATAAATCCAACAATTATTTACAACCTCCACCTATTTCACCAAAAGAGCCCGCTGAATGGGAGAAAGCTATAATACAGCTGTCCAAAACTATTAACGAGTTCATTCAAGAAACCAGAGCTCAATTCAAAAATCAAGGTGCATCTATTCATAACCTTGAAAATCAAATTGGGTAGTTATCAAAGCAACTTGCAGAAAGACAGCTGGGACAATTTCCTAGTGATACAGTAGTCAATCCACGAGAGCAAGCTAAAGCAATAACAGGTAAGGATAAGAATTCAGCAGCTGCAAAGCCTAAACAGGTATTTGATTTTTCATGTTTTGAAAAACCACCTTACCCTCTGAAACTTAAGTAACAAAAGCAAAAGAAACAATATGCTAAATTCTTAGAAATGTTTAGAAAATTGCATGTTAATATACCATTTGCTGAAGCTCTTGCTAACATGCCCAACTATGCTAAGTTTATGAAGGATTTATTATCTAGAAAGCATAAATTGAAGGAACGTGAAACCGTTGTGCTTACTGAAGAGTGCAGCGCCATCGTCCAAAAGCGAGTTCCAACCAAACTCAAAGATCCAGGGAGTTTCAACATTCCAATCGCAATAGAAAAGTCAAATGATCAAGAGCTAGCCGAAGTTCTAGAAATTCGAAGTGAAGAAAGTCCAGTTGAGGATAATGATGCTGCAATAGAAGTGCTGAAAAAGAAAGAGGATGATATCACCAGTAAAGCACCAAAATTGGAGCTGAAGGAATTGCCTGAGAAGTTAAAGTATATATTCCTGGGGGAAGAAGAGACATATCCTATGATCATCAATAAAGGATTGTCTGCAGAAGAAGAAGAGAAGCTGATCAAAGTGCTCAAGGAACACAAGAGTGCAATTGGATGGTCCATATCTGATCTAAAAGGCATTAATCCATCCTTCTGCACACATAAAATTCTGATGGAGGATGCCATCAAACCAGTAAGACAACCTCAGAGGAGATTAAACCCTACTATGAAAGAAGTTGTCAGAAAGGAAGTGGTTAAACTGCTGGATGTCGATATGATTTACCCAATCTCAGATGGGTAAGTCCAGTTCAAACAGTTCCCAAGAAAGGTGGGATGACGATAGTTCATAATGATAATAACGAATTAATTCCCACAAGAACAATAACCGATTGGAGGATGTGTGTGGATTATCGAAGACTGAATGATGCCACACGAAAAGATCACTTCTCGTTGCCATTTATGGACCAGATGTTGGAAAGGTTGGCTGGACGTGCATATTATTGCTTCTTGGACGGATATTCTGGCTACAATCAAATTCAAGTAGCACCTGAAGATCAAGAGAAGACAGCCTTCACGTGTCCTTTTGGAGTATTCGCCTACAGAAGGATGTCATTCGGCCTCTGCAATGCACCAACAACTTTTCAAAGGGGCATGCTATCCATATTTTCTGACATGGTAGAAAAAGGTTTCGAAGTCTTTACGGACGATTTTTCTATCTTTGGCTCTAGTTTTGATACATGTTTAATGAACTTATCTAAAGTATTAAAACGATGCCAAGAAATGAACTTAGTTCTAAATTGGGAAAAATGTCATTCTATGGTTCGTGATGGAATAGTCCTAGGACACAAAATCTCTGAAAAAGGTATAGAAGTTGATAAAGCCAAACTGTTATTAATTGAAAAACTTCTACCACCAATTAATGTTAATGGGGTGAGAAGTTTCTTAGGACATGCAGGAGACGATGAGCAATTTTGCATTCCGAATCTCTCTAAAACTTTATTAATATATGCTTTCTGAGACAAACCCAACAATCCTTGTGATCTATCACGAAATATTTCTATCCCAATCACATAGGATGCCTCACCCATATCTTTCATTTCAAAGTTACTAGAGAGAAATTCCTTAGTCTCATTTAAAAGACTAAGATCATTAGTTGCAAGCAAGATATCATCAACATACAAAATCAGTATTATAAACTTACTCCCATTGATCTTTAGATATATACACCGATCGACAGTGTTTTCTTTAAATCCAAAGGAAACAATGGTATCATTGAACTTAAGGTACCATTGTCTTGAAGCTTGTTTAAGTCCATCTATTGATTTCTTAAGTTTTCACACCATGTGCTCTTTTCCCTTTTCCATGAACCCTATTGGTTGGTCCATGTACACATCTTCCTCTAAATTTCCATTTAGAAAGGCAGTTCTCACATCCATCTGGTGTAACTCTAGATCATAATGAGCAACCAATGTCATAATGATTCTTAGAGAATCCTTTCTTGAAACTGGTGAAAAGGTTTCTTTATAGTCAATATCATCTTTTTGAGTGAATCCTTTTACAACTAGTCTAGCTTTGTACCGTTCTAAGTTACCATGAGTGTCACATTTGGTCTTAAAGACCCATTTACATCCAACTCTCCTACATCCTTCTGGTAACTCAATAAGGTCCCAAACCTCATTTTGTTCCATAGATTTCAACTCATCTTTCATGGCATTTAACCACTTGTCACCATCTTCACTATTCACGGCTTGTGAAAACGTCACTGGATCATCTTTTATACCCAAGTCAAATTCAGACTCTTGTAGATATACCACATAATCATTAGAAATAGCAGATCTTTTTTCCCTTTGAGATCTTCTTAATGTTATTTATTGTGGTTCTTCTACAATGGGTTCATTCGGTTTATTGGCAATAGTTTCATCATGAGCAATGGGATCATTCATTTGTTGTTCTCTATTATTATTAATTGGTTCAATAACATGAGGAACATCAACTTTACTAGAGCTACAAGTCAAAGAAACTTGTATTCTCACTTCTTGAATTGCCACTTTATGTGGTGTTTCACTCCCACTATCTTCACCATCTTCAATGAACCTGGCATTTCTAGTTTCTATAATCCTTGTGGTATGATTAGGACAATAAAATCTTTACCCTTTTGACTTTTCTGGATAACCAATGAAATAACCATTGATTGTTCTTGCATCCAACTTCTTTTCTTGTGGGTTGTAGTATCTAATTTCTGTCTGGCAACCCCAAACATGCAGGTGCCTTAAGCTAGATTTCCTTCTTTTCCACGGTTCGAAAGGAGTCTTTCAAACTGCTTTACTAGGAACCCTATTTAATACATACATGCCAGTCTTTAGAGCATAAGCCCACAATGAAATGGGTAAAGAAGAATTACTTAACATACTTATAACCATGTCCAATAATGTTCTATTACGCCTTTCTGATACACCATTCTGTTATGGTGTACCTGGCATTGTGTATTGAGCACAAATACCACGCTTTTCTGAGAATTTAGCAAATGGGCCCGGATGTTGTCCACTTTCATCATACCTTCCATAATACTCACCACTCCTATCAGACCTGACAATTTTCACCTTTTTGTCTAATTGTCTTTCAACTTCATTAATGTAATCTCTAAAGCATTTATAGTGTGAGACTTATCATGTAGCAAATAGACATAACCATAACGTGAATAATCATCAATGAAGGTGATAAAATATTTCTCTTTATTGAAAGAGTTAACATCAAAAGGACCGCAAACATTAGTGTGTATAATTTCAAGAAGCTGAGTGCTTCTTGTGGCTCCTTTCTTTGTGTGTTTTGTTTGTTTGCCTTTGATACAATTCACACAGACATTCAGATCAGTAAAATCTAAATCCGGAAGGATTTCATTCTTTACCAATCTTTCAATTCTTTCTTTGGAAATGTGTCCCAAACGTTTATGCCACAAGTAAGCGGAACATTCATTAATTAAGGTACATTTAGTACCAATATTATGATGCAGACAGAGTCATAAGCATTTCAGCATAAACATTATCAAGACATAATTTATATAATCCATCACATAAAGTACCATTGCCAATCAAATGATTGTGCTTGTACAAACTGAAACTACTACTACCAAATATAAAAGAGCATCCAACTTTATTAAGTTTGGAAATAAAAACTAAATTATTAGATATACTAGGCACATAAAGAGTTTCACATAAGTCCAAATGATGTCCATTGTCAAGGGTCAAACGGTAAGTCCCAACAGCTTCTACTGGAACTTTCACTCTATTACCCACAAGGACAAATTTATCATTTGGCCTTGTGGTTTGGGTTGTAAGGAATCCCTTTCTTTTCAAACCAAGCTTCACGTTTCAGGCAATCCTTTTGAAAGTGCCCAACCTTACTACAGAAATGACATTTGTTTCCATTATGTTCCTTCTTGTGGATTTGAGAAGAGGAAGCCTGATTAATCTTTTAATGGTCCTCTTCCTTTCTTCTCATGCTTCTTACCATTTTTCTTTTTAGCTCCTTGATGTATGACATAATTGATGGAATGAATTCCCTGGTTCTTGTAACACCCCGTGTATACCCGGCGTATTATCATTATGGTTAAATCAGATTAGCGCTTAAACAAAGTAATTAAAACAAGTTTATTTTCGCGGAAGCATAAAACCGAACCATATTTCTTGATAACATTATGTATGGAATCACAACCCACATCAAGCATCAACACAAGCCCCTGCTTAACCAGATCATACAGCCAACCATAGGCAGAAACATAAATATCTCAAAGATATAAATAGGAGGAAGCATAACAGAACGAAACCGGATATATACAACATCAAATATCTGGCACCCGAGGTGCATATACAAAAGAATAAGCGTCCGAGCGCTTTCTGATCCCGAGGATCCTTCCTCACACGAGGGCATAATACATATACACAACATAAAATACATGTACAACACATGTCTTCCCTCTTCAGGGGTACAAAACATAGCAAGATGCTGAGCCGAGCTCCAAGCATACAAAACATCACAATAAGCTGAGCCGAGCTCCAAGCGTACAAAACACATCAATAGCTGAGCCGAGCTCCAAGCTATCCCCTGTTGCCCGAGGCCAAGCAGGTATCGTCTCTACTGGGGCCTCCCGCCCTGAGACCGCTCCTCTCTGCCAGAAACATCACCTGAAAAACATAAGCCCCACATGGGGTGAGATAAACATCTCAGTAAGCTCAGGGTCCTTGGAGGCATCTCCTCCACCCTGGCTCACTCACCATGACACAAGTCATCAGGGTATCACAACCATCTGGGCCATCCCGGCCACTCACAACAATACAAACAAGCTATCCAAGCTCTATGTACGGCGGACCGAGTCAAATGCCGACCTCAGTGTGAAACCGAAATTCACACCCGTGCCATCCCATTGGGTGCTAACCCTTCGCATGGACGCACATATATGGTACCTCCGAGACTAGGCAATCAACTGCGACGGGACACACCTAGCTCTTGGTCTTAGGGAATCTCCGCATCCCGGGACCGAGTCAACCATGAGCAAACCAAACTAGGAGGTACGCTTCCCTCCTAGGGAGGTCCATATATATCTTACTGGCCAGAAGATCTAATATCAGGCTTAATACAATCTCTGTAAGGACCCTCATTCTTGGTATCTAACCCCGCGCTATCGCGCGGGGATTCAATGAAGAAAACTGAGTTTGGGCTGTGGCGCTGATCGCGCCACGTTTTTAATTGTGGCCAGAGGTTCGGCCAGTTCACCCGAAGGACGTGGCCTTGGCGCCGATGGCGTGGAGTGGTCGAGGGGTTGGCGCGGGTAGCGCCATAAAGTGCCTGGATAATTATTTTGATGCGGCCTATTCACGCTATTAGCGTGAGTTATGGCGCTACTAGCGTGAAAAGGCCGAGAAGGATGGCGCGGATGGCGCCAGTTTGGCGCGGGTAGCGCCACTGGACTCGAAAGGTTCACGCGGTTAGCGCGGGATCTGGCGCTGGTAGCGCCGGATGTCGGGCAGGCCGAGTATATATAGGCCAAAACGCGAAATGAGAGAGGAAAAGCCATTCATCTTCTTCCTTAGGTCCAGAACTCCATTGAAGACCTCCCAAGCTTTTAGGAACATGATATTCTAGCCTAAACACCTTTCTGAGACCTATAAACTTGATTGAACCGATTAGAAAGCTGAAATCCTTCGTCCTTTTTTTTGAAAACCCCAATTTAAGTGAGAAGAGGAACCTCAGAGGGAAAAGCTCAGAGAACTTGAGCTTGGCGAAGAACCACAGCTTGATTAAGACATAGAAGCTAGAGGAAGTTGTTCTGAAGCTGTTGGAGTCGCCACTGAGGTAAAAAACTCAAGTTTCACCGTTTAATTTTTGATTCTGGGGGTCCCTGTGAATAGTGACCCATATGAGCTGGGGCTAGAATTAGCCCAGGGTCCAGTTGAGAAAGTTGTTCAGGGCTTAGAATAGATGAAGGATTAGCTTTCAGTTTTTGATTCTGATAACTTTGAATCTTGGCTTTGTATATGCCTGTGTGACGGATGTAGAGTCACTTGTTGATGGTTCTCTGATAGGCTAGGGCCTTGATTGTGATGTTCTGAGCTAAGAGGCTAGTAGAGTAGGGCTTTGAGTGGACCTCAGCCCCTTTCTGATGACAATTGAATTGTGAGGCTGAGTAGAGTTTGGGTTATATATATATATATATATGTAGTGAGTCTAGAATGACTCAGATGGATTGTATTCCATCCTGATGGATCTTGTGTGGTCTGTGAGGAGCCTAGTGCAGGCTGTTTGGCTTGAACCCTAGGATAGGGGATTTCTGCTATAATATGTTCTGAGTGCATGTCTATGGTCTGATTTTGATATGTAATTGCATATGCCTTGGTTAGGCCTTGATACTGAGACTTTTGGTGGCGGGAGCCACAGACCTGGAAAGGAAGGGCAGACTGAGACCTTACCAGGTAAGTTCAGTGTCTCTGGGGAATGATTTCCCATCTTGTGTGCCACACCACACTCCGGGGGAGTGGTGGTCATTTCATGATGCATGCATTGGTAGTTGCATTCTCATAATGATATATGCATGCATCTGTGCTTGATTTGTGATGTGATATGACTGTGATAGATCTGTTGGCCAATAGATAGATATGGACCTCCCTAGGAGATGGTTTTCCTCCTAGCATGG